>CAUYSK010045508.1:0-36109 GCA_963575035.1 Avahi laniger | reverse complement strand
TGAATTCTGAAGATCATTTAAATAGTACTGGAATTTTAAAAATATTAATACTTCCAATTTATTAACATGGGATTCCTTTCCATTTATTTGTTCCTTCTTAATTTCTTTCAGACAGATTCTTGTTGCCTCTTGGTATTTCTATGGGTAATCAAGGCTCCAGACTTCCTACTTTGCCATCTTGCTGATATTAAAATGAAAAAGAACAATAACAAGTGTTGACAAGGATGTTGAGAAATCGGATCTTGATCTCTCATACACAGCTTGATGGAATATAAAATGTTAAAGCAATTTTGGAAACTAATTTGACTGTCAAATAATTAAACATAGAGTAACCATATTGTCCGGGAATTCCACTGATTCATATATTATCAAGAGAAATTGAAACATATGTTCATACAAAAATTTCTACATGACTGTTTATGACAGCATCATTCCTAATAACTAAAGATAGAAATAAACTAAATATCCATCAATTGGTAAATGGATAAACAACATGTGTTATATCCATATAATGGAATATTATTCTACCATAAAAAGAAATGAACTACTGAAATATGTTACAACATAGATGAACCTTGAAAATAGTATGCTGAGTGGAGGAAGCCAGACACAAATGACAATGTATTATTTGATTTCATTCATGTGAATATCCAGAATATGAAAATCTATAGAGATAAAAATTAGATTACTAGTTGCTTACAGCTAGGCAGAGGATTGAGGGATAAAGGTAATAGCTAAAGTATGTGGAGGTTTTTTATTTTAAGGTAATAAAAATGAGATAAAATTGATGATTATGTACAGACATATATATATACACACATATATATGTAAAAATGCGTACATAAGAAGTGGTGAATTGTATAGTGTGCAAGTTATATTTTAATAAAATTGCTAAAACATTTTACAAAACACAACATTGATCTATGTTTTTAAAAATTTTCAAAACTAGGAATGGGATAACTTCTTTATTTTGATAAAGTACATCTACAAAAACCTGCAACTAGGTTTCTCAACATGTTAAAAATAGAATTACCATTTGACACAGCAATTCTGCATCAATTATGAATATATATGCCAGGAGCTGAGAAAAGATGTTTTTAAAAATCACCTTGTACACAAATGTCCAAAAATAGCACTATTCACAAGAAACAAAAGGTGGAAACTCAAATGTCAATCATTATGATAAATGGACAAACCAAAAAATGGCATATCCACATAATGGAATACTATTCAGCTATAAAAATGAACCTAATACGGTTATATGTGATAATAAAGAGAGCCCTTGAAAACATTGTGCTAAGCAAAATAAGCCGGCGACAAATATCACATATTGCGTGATTCAATTTATATAAAATATTCAGAATAAGCAAATCCATAGAGAATGAAAGCAAATTTGTAGCTTCAGGGAATGAGGAAATCAAGGCAGGGGGATTGAATGCTGACTGAGTACAGGTGTTCTATAAATATTTGTCTTATTGCCCTAGGTAGAACTTTCCAGTATGCTGTTCAAAGGAGTGGTGACAGAGGAGATTCTTGCCTTGATATGAAATGATTAGCTATATAGAAATTCTCAAAGTAGCTACAAACAATTCCTTACATTAATAAGTGAGCATAAAAATTTTGCAGGATTTAAAGTAAATATATAAAAGCCAATTGTTTTTTTCCCTACCAGTAGTTGGAGTTGGAGTTTAAAATTAATAAAAATATGTACCATTCACAGTCACATCAAGAAATTTGAACAAAAGTAGAAACTCAAAGGATCCAAGGATGAAATGCAAATGTTTCAAAACAATCTGTGTTACAAACGCATGTGACAACATTACTGAAGGCGGAGAGTAGAGCTCTTCAGCTATTAACCCTGGAAATAAACAGAGTTGGTAAGATTAAAACCCAAAAGAAACATACATAATCAGTGTATTCTTATTGATACAGTTGCTTCCTATAGATAGCAGTATGGAGTACCAATTTTTGAACCACCATACAGGTATCCTGAAAGGAAAAAATTAAGTACATGGAGGGCAGATGGTGGGAGCAAAATTTTTCGCAATTGGAGTGGGAGATTACAAATAAGCAAGAGCAGTGAGCTGGAATGATTTACATAGTAATTGATTAGAGTTGGAAACATCAGTGTGAAGTCACATATATATAGTATCTTAATTTTCTATTGCTGCTGCAGAATTGTCACAAACTTTCATGGCTTAAAATAACAAATTCATTATCTTAGAGTCCTAGAGGTTAGAACTCAGAATTTGTTTGTCAAAATCAAGGTGTCTCCCATTCAAGTATTAACCAGGCCAAACCCTGCTTAGCGTCCAAGACCGGACAAGATCAGGTGCATTTAGTGTGATATGGCCAAACTGCCCATCAATTAATGAGTGGATTGTTAAAATTTGGTATATGTATACAATAGAAAATTACTCAATTATGAGAAATGACAGTGACCTAGCACCTCTTATATTTATCTGGATAGAGCTTGAGTCCATTATCCAAAGTGAGGTATCACAAGATTGGAAGAATAGGCTCCACATGTACTCGCCATCAAATTGGCACTGATTGATCAACACTATGGTGCTCACACGGTAGTAATATTCTCCAGGGATTAGGGGGTTGGGGGGGTAAATTCACAACTAACGGATGCAGTGAGCATTGTAGAGGGGAAGGGCATGCCTCTAATCCTCATTTGGGTGAGGCAAAGTCATAAAATGTAACCAAAATGTCTGTACTCTCATAATTTTCTGAAATTAAAAAAAAAATCAAGATGTCAACAAGATTGCATTCCTTCTTCAGGGTCTAAGGGAGACTCCATCTCTTTATCTTTTCCCAGTTTCTAGAGGGTACCTATATTCCATGACCTATGATTCCTTCCTCCATCTTCAAAAGCAGCAATCACATCATTTCAATGTTACTTTCCATTATGATAGGTTTTTATATGACACTGACTCTTCGTGCCTTACTCTTACAAAGACCCTTGTGATTACACTGGACCTACCAGGATAATGTATGATAATTTCACTTTAATATTTTTTTTTCTGAAAGCATTTTTTATTTTAAATATTAAAGAGTACAAGTGTTTTCATTATGTGGATGCACTGTATAATGCTGAAGTCTGGGCTTTCAGTGAGCCCATCATCTCTACAGTGTTTATTGTATGAGATAGGTAAGTTTTTATTCCCCTCCCCCTCGCACACACCCTCCTTCTTAGTTTCCCTGCTGCAGAATTATCCTTGGGTACATGATGTAATTAAGATGGGAATCAAAAGATTCTTCAAACTCAATGACAAAGAGGCCACAAGCTTTCAAAATCTGTGGGATACAGAAAAAGCAGTGTTAAGCACAAAGTTCATAGCCATAAATGCTTACATCAAAAAGATGGAAAAATCATAAATTAACAACCTAACATCACATCTCAAGAAAATAGAAAAAGAACAAATCATACTTACAGCCAGCAGAAGAAAAGTAATAACAAAGCACAGAACTAAATGAAATGGAAACTAAAAGAACAATACAAAGGATCAATGAAACAAAAAATTGGTTCTTTGAAAAGATAATTGATAGGCCAAAGTAAGTAAAAATAGAAGGGAAACGTGGACTCAGATAACCCCAATCAAAAATGAAAAAGGTGATATTACAAATGATACCACAGAAATACAAAATATCATCCAGGAATACTAAAGAAACCTCTATGCTCACACACAAAAAAACCCTAGAGAAAATAGGTAAGTTCCTGAAAACACACAACCTCACAGGCCTGAATCAGGAAGAAAAAGAAATCCTAAACAGACCATTATGTGCAGCATGATGGAGGCAGTATTAAAAAATAAAACAAAACAAAACAAACAAATGTCCAACAATAAAAAGCCCAGACCAGATAGATTCACAGCTGGGTTCTACCAAATTTACAAAGAAAAACAGAAACCCAACCTGCAGAAATTATTCCATAGCATCAAGAAAGAAGGAATCCCCCCAAATTCAATCTGTGAAGCCAGTATCACTTTGATACCAAAACCAGGGAAGGAAACAACAAAGAAAAAGTATGGACCAATATCCCTTTTGAACATAGATGCAAAAATCCTCAACAAAATACTATCAAACTAAATTCGACAGTGCATCAAAAAAAGATAATTCACCAGGATCAAGTGAGTTTCATCCAAGGGATGCAAGAATGGTTCAACATACACAAATCAATGAATGTGATTCACCACATGAACAGAAACAAAAACAAAGATCATATGATCATCTCAACAGATGCTGAAAAAGTGTTCTATAAAATCTCACATCCCTTCATGATAAAAATTTTGCACAAAATAGGCATACAAGGAACTTACCTCAAAATTATAAAAGACACATAGGATAAAACTACAGCTGCCAACATACTGAACGAGGAAAAGTTGAAAGTATTCCCCCTAAGAACTTGAATAAGACAAGAGGGCCCACTGTCACCGCTTCTATTCAACATACTGCTGGAAATCCTAGCCAGAGCAAATAGTCAAGAAAAAGAAATAAAGGACATCCAAATTGGAAAAAAGGAGGTCAAACTATCAGTTTGCTGATGATATAATCATTTTAAGATCCTTAACTTAATTACATTTACAAAGTTCTGGTTAACATACACACTTGTATTTTTTTCTCAGTCATTTGAGAGAGACTAGAAGCAATGACTCCCCAGTGACAAGACACACTTTATACACAGGTGTTAACATCTAATGCATTTCTCGAATAAAAAGGAATCAGGGGTTCTTGAAGAAATGGATGATTCTAGAATTGAGACAGGAACTATAAAGCTTGGGTTGCAAGAATATAAGAAATTACTAAGCATGCAAAACAAAACAATGGTGGGATAAGTCAAAAGGACACATAAGCCAGTTAAAGAGCTCATAGTAACTAACTCTGGGCCAATTTGAGAAATAAAATAAATAACTCAATATTTATGAGAATGTAATGACATAAATAACTATTGGATAAATAAATAAAAGAGATGAGAATATATAAATCTTCCCTGCAGAAGAATTCTAAATTATTTATATATATTCATAGTTCTCAAAAGGTAAAATGTAAATCCACACTACTTACACGATTTATTATATAAACCAAATAAATTATTCTCTAAATATATCCTTATGTATGTCAATCTTACAAAAAGACGTTAGAGAAAATTATTTGCAAATATGTTGAGTTCACTCAAAAATGAGAAATGAGGGTTATAACCAGGAATGCCACAAGTTCGTTTGGTCAGAAAAGGATAAATGTAAGATATTATTAGCAAAAAGAGAGAGGTTCACAGCTTAAAAGGGGAGAGATAAGTTGTTTAAAAACAGAGTTCATTGGCTCCAGAGTTGTCATCAGTTCATTGATGGAGATTTGTTACTGGGCAGGTATCCTTTTCAGAGCATCTTATCTGAATTACTGTAGTTTTATAGAATGCCTAGTGATAAAACTTTTCATAGAAACATAAGTATACATGTGAAATGTGCAAGCCATGAAAAGCAGAAGATGTGCAAATACGTGAAGGGATTTCTTGCCAGGTTTTAGAATACCCTTGGAAAAAGTTCTTAACTCAGACATTAAGCAGGAGCCTTATCTCTTTCATGCTTACATGGCTCTATTTTGTCTGGGTCTGACAAAAATGCTTTCATCCTGGTATCTGTAACTTTCACACATAATCTCTTTTACTTCCTCATTTTAGATTATCAATTTGATCTTAATAAGTTGTTGAAGATTTTTCTTCATCATGTGTATAATTTGGCACATTTTACCTATTGCTGTACTTATTTTCTTGTACTGATTTTCTTTCACTCTTTTATTTGTATTTGAATTTTTGTACGTGTCTTTCAAGATTATTTTATTAAATTTATCAATCTCAAAGTTATGATAGGTAGACACTATTCCAGTTTTTCTTTTTAGCTTAACTATCAGTGATATACTTAAAGACTTTCAATGATTTAGACATTCAGTTCAAAAATTAAAATGAGCTGGTTTCTACTACTTAATTTATAATATTACAACATAAAACCCCTAGAGCAGAAGTTTGTATAATTATCTTACCATTCAAGGTTTCAGATTTCTATTAGTACTGTATTCTCTGCTAATGAACATTCTAAAGATGTAATATTAAATATACTGAATGTTCAATATTCCAAGTTTTAAATAATAACCATGTTTATATTCTTTTTCTCTATTTCTCACTAATTTTCTTTTGCTGAACCTTTATTTTAGTATCCTATGTTAAGAGCAAATAAATACACATTGTATTTATTATACTAATGTATTCATGTACTTATGAATATCAAATCATTCTTGATATTCCAGCCCAACATTTGAATTACTATTTTCAAATAAAAAAAAAGAAACCAAATAATAAAACCGAAGCATAATCTCTTCTGACTGCAGAAATACTTTTCTTTCTTTTTCTTCTTTTTTTTGGATCACCTATAAAGATTCACAGAAGTAGGAGAAATGAACATCTTTAAATTTAGAAAATACATCAAAATGTTTTCAGGTAATTGGAACGTGTGTGAGTTCAAGATAAGAATGAATAAACTGGTGTATTTAAAACAACTGATGATATTTTTTCTTAGGAATATTAAATACTCAGTCAGTCCTCAAATAGGAAAACAGCAATATGATTATAGAGCTATCTAATCATCTTAGAGCAAGGCTAAAATGCACATTAAGTGTTTTGGGAAAAAAAGTGATTTCTTTTAAATTTTTTTTTCACTAAGTTCATGAAAAGTAAACATTAAATATCTATGTATCACAGGAATGTTTAGACCAGTCAAGATGGTGTAGTCTTATTTCTTTGTCTTCACCAACTATAAATCCTGGAAATAATGTAAGATACAAGCAAAGGAGAATTTCAAAAGGTGAAAAGAAAGAGGCAAACTGGTTAGAAATTTTAGGACTGAAGAAACAACATGAATGGTAACACATCTTACGATCCCCAAATCGAATAGAAAAAACATGACCTTGGCATGAAGTTTTATGACTACCAACTAAATAACACAAAGCAAACCCAGTAGGCTGATTTTATCATTGAATGGGAGTTCTATCATCACGAAGTGAATCCCACAAAAACGATAAGGATGGCCTATGGATACTCCACTGACAATAGATGTTAAGGAACATGCTCTTCTTTGTGGTCATGCCTGAGGCTCCCCTGCCACCCAGAGAATCCACCCAATAGGAAAGTACAAGCAAAGGGATTTCCACTACAATAAGCACCCTGTCCAGGGAAACTACCACTGCAGCCTTAAAACTCTCTTACTACACAGAGACACCAGGCAGCAAAGTGATCCCAAGAATGGACATCTCAACACCACCGCAACAAACAACAAAAAATCCCACCTGGTAAATTCTTTTTGTCACCTTGGGACCTTGAGACTCCCATTCCTCTTTAGAGATACCAGGCAGCACAGCCAGAGGAAGATCCATTCATCTAATCAAGCATATCAGTAGGAACTAGTAAGAGCTCCAGCAGCATTACCAATAAGGAGAACAAATTGCATTAAACATATCAAATTATACTACAAGGCTATAGTAACAAAAACAGCATGATACTAGTGTAAAAATTAACACATAGATCAATGGAACAGAATAGAGAACCCAGAAATAAAACCATGTAACTAAAACCAACTGATGTTCAACAAAGCAGACAAAAACATACACTAGGAAAAGGACACCCTATTTAATAAATAGTGCCAGGAAAATTGGTAGTCACATGCAGAAGAATGAAACTGGATCTGTATCTCTCATCATATATAAAAATTAACTCAACATAGATTAAAGACTTAAATATAAGAGCTGAAACAACAAAAATTCTGGAAGAAAACCTAGGAAAAGCTATTCTCAACCTTGGCCTAGACAAAGAATTTATGATTAGAAATCTGAAAGCAAATGCAACAAAAATATAAATAAATAAATGGGACTTTATTAAATCAAAAATATTCTGTGCAGAAAAAGAAATAATCAACAGAGAAAACAGAAAACCTACACAATGGGAGAAAATATTTGCAAATTATACATTTGAAAAATGACTAACGTCCAGAATCTACAAGGAACTCAAATAAATCAGCAAAAACAAAACAAAACAAAACAAAAAAAACTTCACAGATAACTTCATTAAAAGAGGGCAAAAAATATGAACAGACATTTTTCAAAAGAAGAGATACAAATGGGCCAAAAACATATAAAAAATGCTCAACATCACTAATTATTGGGAAAATGAAAACTAAAACCACAATGAGATACCACTTTACCCTAGTCAGAATGTCATTATTAAAAAATCAAAAATGAAAAAAAAGTTGCAGTGAAATGGGAATACTTATACATTGTTGGTGGGAATGTAAATTAGCACAACCTCTATGGAAAACATTATGACACTTTCTCCAAGAACTGGACATAGGAGATTTGATCCAGCAATCCAATTCCCAGGTATCTAACCAAAGGAAATGAAGTCATTATATCAAAAATATACCTGCACTTGTATGTTTACGCAGCACAATTCACATTGTAGAGATATGAAATCAAACTAAGTGCCTATATATTGATGAGGGGATAAAGAAGATGTGGTGTATATATATCATGGAATACTATTCAGCCATTAAAGACAAGAATGAAATAATGTCTTTTGTAGCAACTTGGATGGAACTGGAGGTCATTATCTTAAATGAACTTACTCAAGAATGTAAAACCAAATACTGCATGTTCTCATTATTAGCGGGAGCTAAGCTATGGGTATACGTGGTCATACAGAATGACATGATGAACATTGGATACGCAAAATGAGGACAACTAGAGGGGGGAAAGTAATGAAAAATTAACTACTGAGTACGATGTAAACTCTTGAGGTGACATATACACTAAAATTTAAGACTTCACCACTATTCAATGCATCCATGTAACAAAAAAATACTTGTACTTCCTAAATCTATTAAAATAATAAAATAAAACCTACATTGGTAGACACTTTGGAAGAGATAAAGGCAAGGCGTTTGCCTATCTCCAGCTTATTATCTAGTCATAAGGATGACATACCCACTTATGAATGTACATGAAATAATAAATATGTGCCATGTGTACAATATAGAAGTCCTAAAAATTAGAATGCCATAGAAATCATAGCTCACAAAAATAGACCATAACCAGTGTTCAAAACCTACCCAGAGTGATTGCTTGATTAAAAACAAAATATTAAATGGGACCTGGGGTTTCCTCAAATAAGAGCCACAATGCTCAAGATAGAATAGAAAATCACCTGTAATACAAAGAATGAGAAAAATTCAGAAAATGAATTAGAAAAGAAAAATCTCTCCCATAAAAATAAAAATGAATCAGATGTCGGAATTTTCAAATAAGCATTTTAAGTGATTATCCTGAAAAATGATTCAGCAGACAATTGCAAACTGTCTTGAAGCAAAAAAAAAATTAAAATTTTAGCGATACAAGAAATCTATAAAAATCATAAAATGGAAACTGTGGAATTAAAAAATTAAATATTAATAACAGACATTAAAAACTAACTTGCTGGAATGGTAGAATAGAGATGACAGAAAATAGAATTAGTGAACTTGAGGATGGTTCAATAGAATTTATCCAATCTGGCAGAGTGAAAATAAATTTAAAAAATTAACAGAGACCTATGGTGTAATTATAGAATATCCAAAATGTTTATTATTGGAGTTTTATAAGAGGAGGAGAAATTAAGTGGAACTGACAATGTATTTGGAGAAACGTGGCTGAAAACTCATTAAATTTTTGAAACACACAAAATCACAAATCAGAAAGCTGACCAATATCAAATAGAATAAACCCAAATAAATCTATTCCAAGATATCTCTAATTAAAATTCTGAAAATTATACACAATGGAAAATCTTGAAATAAGCCAGAGTTAAATGCTGCTTTACCTATATAGGAACACTAATTAAGTTGAGGAAAGATTTCTCATCTGAAGCCATGGAGGCCAGAAGTAATTGGCATATTTTTAAGTGCCAAAAGAGAAAACATATTAACCACATACAGTATATCTGATAAAACTCCCCTTTAGGAAAGAAAAAGAAATAAAGTAGCGTCACATAAAGTATAACTAAAATAATTGATCACTGTAGACAAACCATTAAAGAATGACTAAAGGAAATTCTTCAAATAGAAAGGAAATTATAAGAGAAGAAATCTTTGCACATCAACAGAGAAGGAGGAACAACAGAAAGTAGAAATTTGCATATGTATAGCAGACTATCATTCTAATGAGTTTTCTAAACTGCATATGATGATTGAAACAAAATGCATAACCATCTTTTAATGAAGACATGATATTTGAATTTTTCAGCAGTAAACAGATCTAGCATAAAATCAGGTTTCCATGTTTCAAAGTGGACAGTGATGTCATATATTTATTTGATAGTAATGAGAGCTAACTCTAAGAAACTATAAAAGTGACAGACTCAAAAGCCCTATAAATAAACATAAGTGAAATTTTAAAGAAAAATGTTTAAATAACTGACAAAAATATGAGAAAAGAGATAGAAACAGAGTAAACAGCAGAAAAAAAATTAAAAGTGTTACATATAATTCTTACAATATGAAAGATTACATTAAATTTAAATGGTTTAAAAACACCAATTAAAGAAAAAGATTGGTAGAGTGAATAAAAAGCTGAAGCCCCAAAAATATGCTGTTTGTAAGAAATATACATCATTCTGTAGGTTGTCTATTTGCTCTGTTAATTATTTCTTTAGCAGTGCATAAGCTTTTTAGTTTAATCAAATCCCATTTATTTATTTTTGTTGTTTCTATAATTGCCATTGAGGTCTTAGTCATAAATTCTTTGCCTACGTTGATACCTAGAAGAGTTTGTCCTACAATTTCTTCTAGAATTATTATAGTTGCATGCCTTACATTTGTATCTTTCATCCATCTTGAATTAATTTTTGTGAGTAGTGAGAGATAGGGACCATTTTCATTCTTCTGCATGTGGCTATCCAATTTTCCCAGAACCATTTATTGAATAGGGGTTCTTTTCCCCAGTGTGTGTTATTGTCTGCTTTGTTAAAAAGCAACTGGCTGTAGGTAAATGATTTAGTATCTGGATTCTCTATTTTGTTCCATGGTCTATGTCTTTATTTTTGTAAACCATGCAGTTCTGGTTATGATAAGCTTTCAGTATAGTTTGAAGTCTGATAATGTGATGCTTCCAGATCTGTTATTTATGTTTAAGATTGCTTTGTCTATCGGGCTCTTTTCTGGTTCCAAATGAAGCATGGCATTATTTTTTCTAGATCTGTGAAATACGATGTTGGTATTTTCATGGGGATTTCACTGAATCTGTAAATTACTTTGGGTAGTATGGACATTTTAACAATGTTGATTATACCAATACATGAGTATAATATGTTTTTGCATATGTTTTAATCCTTAAAGATTTCTTTCCTCAGTGTTTTGTGATTCTCCTTGTAGAGATCTTTCCCCTTCTTGATTAGGTATATTTCTAGGTATTTTATTTTCTCTGTAGCTATTGTGAATGGTATTGAGTCTTTGACTCTCAGGATGACTGCTATTGGTATGTACAAATTTTACTGATTTGTGTACATTTATTTTGTAACCTTAGACTTTGCTGAATTTATCAATTTCAGGAGTCTCTTGGTAGAGTCTTTGGGGTTTTCTAAATGCAAGATCCAGTCATCAGTTAACAGTGATATTTTGACATTCTCTTTCCCAATTTGGATACATTTTATTTCTTTCTCTTGTCAAATTGTTCTGGCTAGAATGTCCAGCAGTATATTGATTAGTGGTAGTGACAGTGGGGGCCAGGCACGGTGGCTTACGCCTGTAATCCTCACACTCTTGGAGGCTGAGGCGGGCAGATTGTTTGAGATCAGGAGTTCGAAACCAGCCTGAGCAAGAGTGAGATCCCGTCTCTACTAAAAATAGAAAGAAATTAATCAGACAACTAAAAATATATAGAAAAAATTAGCCAGGCATGGTGGCGCATGCCTGTAGTCCCAGCTACTCGGGAGGCCAAGGCAGAAGGATTTCTTGAGCCCAGGAGTTTGAGGTTGCTGTGAGCTAGGATGACGCCACAGCATTCTAGCCCGGGCAACAGAGCAAGACTCTGTCTCAAAAAGAAAGAAAGAAAGAAAGAAGTGGTGACAGTGGGAATCCTTTTCTTTTTCCAGTTCTTAGGGGGAATATTTTCAACTTTTCCCTATTCAGTAAGATGTTGGCTATGGGTTTGTTATATATGGGTTTTATAATTTTGAACTAAGTTCTTTCTATGCCTAGTTTTTTGAGGGTTTTTGTCATGAAAAGTTGCTAGATTTTGTCAAATGCTTCCTCTGCATCTACTGAGATAATCTTATGGTCTTTGCTTTTGCTTCTGTTTGTGTGTTCAATCATATTTATTGATTTATGTATGTTTAATCATCTTTGCATCCCTGGGATGAAGCCCACTTGGTCCTGTGGCTTATTTATTTATTTTTTGATGTGCTGTTGTACTTGGTGTGTTAGTATTTTATTGAAGATTTTTGCATCCATGTTTATAAGGAATATTTACCTATACTTTTCTTTCTTTGTTGTGTCTTTTTCTGGCTTTGGTATCAAGGTGTTACTGTCTTCACAGAATGAGTTGGGGAAAATGCCATCGTTTTCAATATTAGGGAATAATTTCTTTAGTATCGGTATCAGCTTTTCTTTGTAGATCTGTTAGAATTCAGCTATGAATCCATCTTGTCCAGGGATCTTTTGTTGTCGTTATTGGAAGATTTTTTATTACTGCTTTGATCTCACTGCTTACCAGTGTTCTGTTCATGAGTCTATTTCTTCCTAATTGAATCTTGGAAGTTGTGTGTTTACAGAAATTTCTCCATTTCCTCTACATTTTCTAGTTTATGTACATAGAGATTTCTGTGGTATTCATGGATAATGTTTTGTATTTCCATGGTATCAGTTGTAATGTCTCCTTTTTCATTTCTGATTAAGCTTATTTCCTTTATCTTTTAATCCTGGTCAATGTAGCAAGACATTAGTTGATTTTGTTTATCTTTTCAAAGAGCCAAAATTTTGTTTTGTTGATCCTTTGTATTTTTTGTCATTATTTTCTATGTCTTTTAGTTCTGCTCTGATCTTTGTTATTTCTTTTCTTACTCTACCTTTGGGTTTGATTTACTCCTCCATTTATAGGTCCTTGAGATGTAACATTAAGTTGTTAATTTGTGATATTTCTGTCTTTTTGATGTAGGCATTTAAGGCTATAAATTTTCTACATCTGATAAAGGACTAATATCCAGAATGTACAAAAAACTCAAGCAAAAAGCAAGAAAAAAACAAACAACCCATTAAACAGTGAGTAAAAAACATGAATGGAAGATTTACAAAAGCAGATAGACAAATGGCCAACAAACATATGAAAAAATACTCAGTGTCACTAATCATCAGGGAAATGCAAATTAAAACCACAATGAAATATCAGTTTAACCCTGTTATAATGACTTTTATTAAAAAGCCAGAAACAATAGATGCTGGCATGGACGCAGAGAGTAAGGAATGCTTTTACACTGTTTGTAGGATTGCAAATTAGTACAACCTCTATGGAAAACAGTATGAAGATTCTTCAAAAGAACTAAAAGTAGACCTACCATTCAAACCAGCAATTTCACTACTGGGTATCTACCCAAAAGAAAAGAAGTTATTTTAATAAAAAGACATTTGTATTTGAATGTTTATTGCAGCACAGTTCATGATTACAAAGATGTGGAATCAACTCAATTACCCATTAATTCATAATAAAGTGTTGTATATATACCATCGAGTACTATTCAGCCATATGAAAGGATGAATTAATGCCTTTTGCAACAATTTAGATTGAACTGGAGACCATTATTCTAAATGAAGTATCTAAAGATTGGAAAAACAAATGTCATATGTACTTGCTATTAAATTGGAACTAACTGACAAGCACATATATGCACAGAGGGAAATAAAAGTCACTGGAAATCAACTAAGGGGAACAGGAGGAGGGGAGGGGCAGAAACCTACCTAATGGGTTTAATGAACACTATCTGTGTGATGGGTACACTTACAGCCACGTCTCAAGCATTACAAAAGTTATCCATGTAACAAAAATGTTTGTATCCCTCTAATATTTTGGGAAAAAAAAGAAATTTACTTCAAATTTAACAAAATAGGCAGAAAGTAAAAGAGTAAGAAAAGATGTATCATGTTAAGTTCAATTTTTAAAAATGCAGGATTACATATATTAATATCTGATGATATAGAATTTGGAGTTAGAAAATTACTACAGAAAAAGAGGGACATTATATAATGATAAAAGTATAAATCCACCTAGGTCATCTATAATGAGTCTAATAGTGTATGTTCTAAACAACATAGTCTTAAAATATTTAAAGAAAGAAATAAACAGATTGAAGTAAAAGGAGAAATAGTAAAAGTCAAGATTATAATTGGAAACATCAACATCTCTTTTGATACAATTATTAGAAATATATCAGCAAGAATATAAAAGTTCTGAACAACAAAATCAACCAACAATATTAAATACATATACATAGAATATTCCATCTAACAATAGAAAAATACATAATTTCAAGAATACATTAAACTTCCACCAAGGTAGATCATATCAAGAGATAAAAGTAACATCAACACATTTAAAATGAGTGATATTATGCAGTATAACTTCTCTGACCATAATGGAATGAAACTCTTAATAGATATTTATAACACCAAGACAATAAGAAAACATCAAAATACTTAGAAATTAAATAATGCCCAATAAACAATAATCCATTGGTTTAAAGACAATACCTAAAATTAATTAAAAAGTAATAATTAGAGTCTAATGATATGATTATATGATGTAACAATATATGTAACATAGCTAAGTGAGTAATGAGGGGAAAATTTATATACATAAATATTCACATCAAAGGTGAGAAAAGACCTTAAGTTAATAATATAAGTGCTTATATAGGGAAATAAATAAAAGAACAAAATAAACCAAAAGCGCTCAGAAGTAATAATAAAATCAATAAAACAAAAATAAGAAAAAATAGAGAAAATCAATAAAACAAAACCTGGTACTTTCAAAAGTTCAAGACAATTAATAAACCCCTAGTAAATCTGACAGGGATATAAGGAACAGACAACAAATGTTGGCTTGGATGCAAAGAGATAGGAACACTCATACACTGCTGATGGGACTGCAAAGTAGTACAGCTGTTTTGGAAAGTAATATGGAGATACCTGAAAAAGCTAACAGCAGAACCACCATTAGATCCAGCAATTCCACTACTGGGCATCTACCCAAAGGAAAAAAAAAAAGACATTCTATAAAAAAGACATCTGCACTAGTATGTTTATAGTGGCACAATTCACAATTGCAAAGATGTGGAAATAACCCAACTGCCCATGAAATACATGAGAGGATTAATAAAATGTGGTGTATGTATACCATGGAGTACTATTCAGCCACTAAAAAAAAAATGGTGATCTAGCATCTCTTGTAGTATCCTGAATGGGGCTGGAGCCCATTCTTCCAAGTGAAGTATCACAAGAATAGAAAAACAAGCACCACATGTACTCACCATGGTACTAATTGATCAACACTTACGTGCTCATATGGAAGTAATATTCCTCTAGTATCAAGAAGGTAGGGGGGAGGAGATGGGTATATTCACAACTAATGGGTGTGGTGCACACTGTCTGGGGCATGGACATAAGTGTAGCTCTGACTTGGGTGGAACAAAGGCAATATGTGTAACCTAAACATTTACAGCCCAGTAATATTCTGAAATTAAAAAAAATAAGTAAATAAATTAAAGAGAAAAAGTAAAAAAATTAGAGACAAATCACCAATATTACAAATGAAACAGGAAATATCAGTACAGATCCTGCATCCATTAAAATATAAAGAAATATTTCAAACAAATTTATTTTTATAAATTTGATGACTGAGAAGAAACAGGCCAATTTTCCTGAAAACCAGAAATTAACTAAATTTAGTCATGATGAAATAATAAAATTGAATTATAATTAAAACACTTCTAATAAATAATATTCTAATTGTGTTAGTGTAGAACAGTCTTAAAAGTATTGCCATTAGGAGAAACTCAATAATTGATTCCTAGGATCTCTCTCTACTGTTTTATACAACTGCATGTGAATATACAATTATCTCAAAATATAGTTTACTAAAAATATATCTGTTTTTTATAGTATAATATTGGATATTATTAATATACATATCTGGATTTGGGTAGGTAAGTTGGGAATGTTGTAGTTCCTTGTGCAGTTTGAATGATTTTTTGATTTGATATTTAATAATCCCAACATTTAAAAAAAATCATTTGTCCAGATACATTTGATCTAGAAAGGATTTGATTAGATGTGTGAATAATACTCTGGTCATCAAAGTGTTAAACTACAATCATAGATTAAAGAATAAATTTGCTTTTTAAAAAATGCATTAGGGATAGGACCTAGTGTAAAGAAATTTTCCAAAACAGAAGGAACATCAAGGAATGTCATAGGTTATAAATAAAATCTTATTTTACAATGATAAAAAATAATAATAATTCAGAAATTATAATTATTGGGAGAGAAATTTCCAGTATTGCTTCTTATCTTCCAGTGTAGTCCTATTTCATTTTATTTAATGTTGTTGAAATAGAAATATTTGAAGAAATAACCTATCTGAACCTTTCTAGCTGATGTCAGACCACAAGCCCAGAGGAATCAATTCTCCATCCTCACTTCCCACATCTCCCCCCCCTGGCCAAAGTGTATGAAACTCCACTTGAGAATCTAGTCATGCGATAGCTTGTTACAAACTTTTGAAGAGGGAATCTTTTAGTAGAGAAGTATGGTGATAAAATTTACACTTCAATCTCTCTAATATCCATATTTTATATCATATATTTTGAAAATATATATGAATGCATAGCCTGTAATAAAGAATAAAACACCACAGCACAGTCATCATAGACCTGTGAAAGGTGTACTTTACAAGGAATTTTAAATTTCTTCCTACGATTGAAGGCTAGAAAATGTAAAAAAGAAAAAAGTAATAGAACACATTTATTTTCCTTCAGAAAGATTTTGATTTCATCCAACATAATTTCTCGTGATAAACTAGAATCACAAAATCCATAGATAGGCAAGATTAATAATTTTATTTATTCCATTTTGTTTACTTTTCTTAGATTTTTTGATAGGCAAATCTAGGCAGAAAGAAGAGTGAGCACCTGTGTTACTCTCTATGATGCTTTTATGAACTCACGCAGAGTCATCTTTCCCTAACTCTAGGGAACTGGTAAAACTTGGCCAGTCTCTCCTAGAATTTCTAAACCTGGTGAAAGAATATATCATAGTAAAATATATGCCTGGAGAGAGAAAGAAGAGCGAAATGATGGAGTGAGACTGTTGGAGATCAATGCATAATTATAGTCACGAAGAAAAAAACTACAACTAACCATGGCTGAAAACTGAATGATAAAAAGAATCATGAAGATGTGAATATCTGGAGATCCAGAGCTGGAAAGTGTCAGCTCAAACAAGCTTATGTAAATGGATAAGTAGAACAATACTTAGACAGGGAATGTAATTAACATTTAGCTTTTAAAGTTCTAAGAGAGGATTCATAATTTGTCCTTATCTACATTTATGATAAATGTGTGAATTTTATATTGTTTCATAACAAATGTAACTAATACTTCTGAATGATAATCTGTGGAGAGACTTCTTTCCTTTAATTTTTTCTGCCTGCCTTCATTCCATAAACTGATAAGGAGGGGTTTATGTGTCAATTCCTACATTTAGTAAAAAACAACGGAAAATATGGACTGGAAAATATAAGTATTCATATAGTAGAGGCATAAACCATCAGTATTTAGAATGAAAAATATCATTGCTACAGATCATAAAGGTATTTAAAAGTTGTATGAAGAAGTTTTCTGGTTTCATGGCCATGACAAATTAAGTTATATTGGACTTAAATTCCTGGTATAAAAATGTCTAATACAGTAAAGAATATATAAAACAATAATTTTTGGACCTTGATCAAAAGATAATGTAGGAGAGTATTCCTGAGAAAAGGGAATCACACATGGTGCATGTTACATTCTTCCAGCTTGGGGAACTTTTCAGAACATATCCCAGAGAAACAGGTCACAAGCAGCAACCAATGACCTTGCTCAGTGAAAAAAGTAAAAATTAGAGTTTGGGTATGCTCATGTAGCTGTAATATTTCGGATAGAGAAATTAAAAATATGCACATATCCAAGGCAAATTTCATTAATGCCTGACATAAAGAGGTAGTGAGGAGCTCTGAGATATGAGAATATTCTAGAAGACAAATCGTGCTAAAAGTTCTGGACTTATATTTAGTCAGGGTAGAAATATCTCACCAAACATCCTATGCATTTAATGTAAGTTTCCAGAAAAGTCTTATCTTAGGAGTGGACAGCCCTAATAATTATTAAAAGCAAGTCATGATAGATTAAAGTATATCACTCAATAAATTATTGCCAACCAGAATCAATTTTAACACTCTTTAAAGGAAGGGAACAAAATTCAAAATTTCAGTAACATGGTATGATGATGTGCAGTATAAAATTTTTTAAACATTACCAAATATGTGAATCAGTTAAAGAAAAGTCTGGAATATCTAGATAGACATTTTTATCTTTGATAAAAATGTCAATAGGAACAGATCAAAAAGGGCATAAGATCTGGAACTGTGAAATAAGAACCTTAAAACAGGCCGGACGCGGTGGCTCATGCCTGTCATCCTAGCTCTCTGGGAGGCCGAGGCGGGCAGATTGTTTGAGCTCAGGAGATCGAAACCAGCCTAAGCAAGAGCGAGATCCTGTCTCTATTAAAAAAACAGAAAGAAATTAATTGGACAACTAAAAATATATAGAAAAAATTAGCCGGGCATGGTGGCGCATGTCTGTAGTCCCAGCTACTCAGGAGGCTGAGGCAGGAGGATCGCTTCAGCCCAGGAGTTTGAGGTTGCTGTGAGCTAGGCTGATGCCACAGCACTCTAGCCCAAGCAACACAGTGAGACTCTGTCTCAAAAAACAAAAAAAAAAAAAGAACCTTAAAATAGTTTTGTAATTATTTAATGATATAAATGAAAGAGATATACCATGAATAAACAGACGTGTGGATTCCAGGAGACAAATGAAAAATATGAGAACTATTATAATTAAAATTATAGATTTGAAACCCAAATACCTATAATGAATAATCACTAAGTGTAATTAACAAGATTGGGAATTGTGGGAAATAAACAAACAAAGCAATAGAAACTATACAAATTGAAATGTGGATAAAGAAATAAACAGATATTAGTACTTTCTGGGTCGATATTAAGCAATTGATAATATGAGTAAATGGAGTATCAAAGGAGACAGAAATTTGAGCAGTATACATATTTTAAAAAATAATAGTGGGTTTTTCCCCTAAACAAAATATATCAAACCACAGATAAAAGAAATTTAATAATCCCCAAGGGGGGGGAACATGCTTAGGCACATGATAATCAAATTTCTAAAACCAAACATAAATAGAAAATTCTAAAAATAACCAAAAAAAAATCATCTGTGTTTATATATATTTATATATGTGAACAACACTGAAAGCAAAAGGCTCACTGTCTTCTTTAAAAAGTTATAAAAAACAGAATACAACAGAATAACATCTTTAAAACACTAAAGAAAAAAGTTAAATATAGGATTTCATAGTCAATTAATATGTTTTTCAAAAATAAAAGTGAAATAAAAGAATTGTCAGGTAAAGAAAATTGAGAGAATTTCTTGCTAGCAGGCCTGCATTAGAACATTTATAAGAAGTTTCTGTTTCAAAGAAAATGCTGTCAAACAGAAATCTGGACCCACATAAAGGAATGAAGGCATATGGAATGGTAAAGATAAATATAATTATGCATGCAGTTTTATTTCTTAATATTTAAAAGCAAAAAGAAAATTAACTCTTTAAAATAAAAACAATGATTTTAGGCACATATTTTATAATACTTAGGAAAATATATAGATATACATATATAGGTAGCATGAAGAATAAAAGGACATAAATAGAAACATTCAGTTGTAAGTTACAGTTCTCACATTACATGTTAAGTGGTTAACATACTTCAAGAAAGAATGTTGCTCTTTAAGAACGGATAGAACAATTCCCCAAAATATGTATCAGTAAAAAGGTAATAAAAGTAATTTGGAATATTAAATTGTACTTAATTAATATGAAAGAATGAAGGAAAAAAGGAAAATGAGAAGCAAAGGATAGCAGGACAAATGAAAAACTAATCACAAAATAGTAAACTTACAATCGATCATAAGTGTAGCTTCATTAAATATAATGCTTTGAACAATCCAATTAATAGGCTTAGATTGTCACTTTGTTTAAATAAGCTTTAATATTAAGATATTTATAAATTATGTATTTAAATTATAAAAGCACAGATAGATCAAAAGTAAATGCATGAAAAAGATACACTGTGCAAGCAGTAATCAAAAGACAGTTGGTGTGATTGTATTAAACTCAGAAAGTATTCATCACCAAGGATAATGAGGAATATTTCACTCTGATTCTGTTCTTACCTTTCTTTGTTATTAGGTCTACACGTGAAAAATATTTATATGTTTCTAATTAATTATCTTTATGTCTGAAGTGCTGCTTTGCTTCTCAACCTCCCAATTACTGTTTTGACAGTTCCACTGAAGGGAAAAGCAGAAAGAGATGTCTCGTTCACTATTCTAAACCACTCTCATTTCATCTGAATTCAGATCTGCAAATCCTCACCATCTTGGAAGCTCTCCGATGGCTTCAATCATATGTTTTGTTAAAAAAACATACTTCATATTTTGTGTATTTCTTGGTAGTAGAATGATTTGAAACAGCACAGTCCGCTATTGCCAGCAGGGACACTCATGCATTGAAACTCTACAACCCTGCACTTACCAAGTCACCACTGAGTCCAGAAGAATTACCTACTTTGACTATCTCATTTTTCAAACTACATGTACTTTTTATTATTCATATTTACATCCTAGCAGTCAGCAAAAAGTTTTACATAGTAGGTGCTCAATATATGCTTGCTGAATTAATTGATGTACAAATAAAATGGCCACATTTTGGTTTCAAATATGTCTCTTCAGTTCATGTAGAAAAAAGCTTAACTTTTCTCTGCAAACATCTTTCCAATTATTGTTTAAAGACAAGCATTGTTTCTCCTGATTATTTTTTCACTGCAGATTAAATGTTGCTAGTATCTTTCATTGTGTTCTATAAGATAATTTTTACACTATCATGGCCACTTTCTATCGAATGTGCTCCATTTTTTTTCATAACGCAGTTGCAATGTCAATTGCCATTCCCAATCTACCCTTCCCTATTCTTATGTTGTTAATACAAGCTCGAGTGCATACCGTAAATAAACTCTGATCACTCAAATATTGATAACTTTCTCTCCATGTTATCTCCTGCTCTCATTTTGATTATCCAACCACTGATATCTAGAAAATTTCTGCACTGTTAATTCTTTCCGTATAATTTAGGATTAAAACATGACAACACCCACCTACCCCCAAAATTGGTTCACAGCTGGGCTGTCTAACACAGTAGGCAGTAGGTAGTGAGCATTTGAAATGTGGCTAGTTGGAAGAAAGATGTATTGAAAGTTTAAAATGAACACAATTTCAGAAAATTAGTAAAAAGATGTAAAATATCTCAATGATTTTTGTATGGGTTATGTGTTAAAATTATAATATTTTGGATAAAATTAAATAAAACATAGTACTGTAATTAATTTCACCTCTTACTACTTTTTAAATATGTCGATTAGAAAATTTGAAATTACACAGGTGGCTTGCCTTTGTGGCCCACGTTTCATTTTTACATATTAATATATTTTATTTCTTTATTTCTGTTTGAAAACAGTGGCCCACAGCCATATACCTGCTAAGTAACAGGGAACTAGAACTCAGTATCTCTTTCATCTCATCTTGACTGTCTGTACATTTTCTCTTGAGAAGAAACCAAATTCTAAATACCCAAGTGCCTACAGAATCTATCTTTATTGCAAAGGTTCCTTAGCAGAATCACCATTTTCTCTCTTGAGTAATTTCGCGAATTGACTTGTTTATGATGAAGAACAGAAGCAAAAAAAATTCTAAATGTTCTGTAAGGATTCTGGAGGTAGGAGCTGCACTTACGTGGCTTATGCTGATGCTATTGGGAACCTGTTCTAAGAAATTCCCTTAGGGCAGACCCATTGAGGGAGTCAAGCCCTCATTTTTAAGCTGTAGTACAATGGTATGCGGTACATTAAAGTCTAATTTGTCACTTCATGGAAAGTCACCCTGCAGCAAGATTTTGACTGTAATAGTTTTCCTTTAGATCCTTTCCCAGGCACATTTTGCAACATACAAATGAAATAAACGTATGTTTTGTTCCCTCATTCTGCTGGATTCAACTCGCAGCTGAAAGTTTTTTATTTTTATTTTAGCATTGGAGGTTGCCCCTAGGGCTGTTGAATAATTGAGGTCTATGTTCCTTGTAGTTCCTCAAAAACAAAATGTTGCTATCATTAGTTAACGAGAGAACACAAAGTTAAAGTCCCTGCTTAGGAAAGTGGTAGGTTTTTATCAACTTAGAGTGTTCATTTTTTTATTTCAATATATTTGGGAGTACAAATTTTTGTTGTTGTTGTTGTTACATGGATGAATTGTACAGTGGTGAAATATGGGCTTTTAGTGTACTTGTCACCCAAATAGTATACACCATACCCAAAAAGTACCTCTCAGCCCCTCTCCACTTCCCCTTTCAAATTTCCAAGGCCCATTATGACACTTTGTTTGACCATGCACCGTGAATGCACACTGCTTAGCTCCCACTTGAGTAAGTGAGAGCATGAGGTATTTGTTTTTCATTTCTGAGTTGGGAAACAAATATGTTCCTGAGTTCACTTAGGCCAACGGCTTCCAGTTCCATCAAAGTCGCTGCAAGATTGTCAGTTCCATCTGCACCCTTTTCCCTCCTAAATTTGCAAATGCCTTGATATCCCATCAGTTTGAAAATCTATCTGCTTCCTGTGACAGAGATGATATTCATCTAACAGTTGAAGGCATTTTCTAAGTGAAAACTAACCCTGAGTTTTATGTGTCCCTTTGTTAAATAACTTGCCAACTTATATTAATGTAAGTATAGACACTTTATGCAGGGATCTTAGTTAAAAACTGTATACAGTGTGCCAACAGTTTAGGAAAAAAACATTTTTTAGTCCAACTGCTTCTGTTGTACCCCACTGGGCTGTGAGGAACTGAGTGTTAGAACTGAAAATCAGGCACTTATCTGGAATCATCTCAACAAGTGACATCTGGAGGAAACCCCTTGGTATAGATGCAATGCAATTATAAAAATCTGATGGGTTAGTGTATCAACTCTTGGTTATCACTAGACACAAGACAAAGGACACAAGCATTCAGGGTTATATTAGTTAACTAAACATTATTAGTGGGACACTCTTGTCAATCATATATGCAATAGCTTATTACTATCTAGCTGTCTCTTTTTCATCATTTTCCATTTTGCACTTGATACCGGAAAACATCTTAACTAACTTGCTGCTTTTAAGACTAATTAAATGATCATGTGTACCTCTATTATTCTATGATAGAGTCATGTATTTTTTCTTTATAGCAACCATGATGTTTTGGAAGCATTAATTTGTTTAACTAGTTACCTAATTTGTGTCACCCATTAGACTCTAACTTCTAAGAGTAAAGGTCATATCTATTTTCTGTTTGGTCTTTTTCCCCAAAATCCAGCACAGGGTATTTAATATGAAGGATGTACCTTAAAGTGTTTGATAAATATTATTGAATCCAAAAGAGAAAATATGTTTCATCTAGAAACATGAGTGATGCTATAGCAGGCTGTTGAGGGGGTGGCACATACAGCCTAGTCGGGCCAGATTGGGCAGTAGAAGTGTGGCAGATTAAGAGGTATAATTGCAAGGAAGCGCCAGAGACTGAATGCATCGAGGAGTTACCGTAGATAGGACATCTAAGATCACTGCCAACAGGGAGTTAGCCCCCAAAACCTGCTACACAAGTCACATATGCAGAGATTTTCTGATGCAGAGCAGAGACCAGATACCATTTTCCTGTTATACAAAAAACTCGAATTTGATTTTGCTTTCAGGGGTAGGGATAGAATCTGTTTCAGTTTACTTTACTTCTAAAAGGGAATATTCTGACAGCTAGGTCTTCCAGGAAAAATTTTGGAAATCAGGTTGCATTTTCCCTTAATAGTTTCATCAATGTTTCAGAATTTTTCTGTCCAAATATAAATAATAATTTCAAGTCTCCATTCTTTGCTACCTGTTCCTCCTGTCTGTTAATCCTTGGTTCACTGAATGTCATTATTATGCCACACACATATTTGCTAAATATCGATTCTGTGGCTTAAACCTTATAACTATGTAATATAACATACATAGGCAGGAGAAGTAATAAAATCTGCTAAGATAACATGTTGAAGTATTTGATATCAACTGAAGTTGCCCACTTAAACCACCATCATTTTTGCTGAAATCGGTATGGTTTACACAGACCACACACACACAAGCACATAACATTATTGAGGTTTTTTTTTTTTTATTAACTTCACAAAATGACAAACAGAAAATAGTCTAAATGAATTTTATTTTCTATACTTTGGGCCAATAAATTATAAGATATAAATCTAAAACACCTACCTCTATAGTACTGAAATCTATAATACATGATTTACCATTTATATTGAGCCTTTAACCCAGTAAACGTGCTCTACATTCTGGACCAGACCAGGTTATTCTTCTTTTCTTTTTGTCTATATTTTAGACACTCTTGTGTGAATCCTTAATTTTACTGTGTCATTCTATCAGTCAGTATTGCTTGCTTCTTTTTGTTGCATCCCTTATTACACCATTAAATGATTAAAGCCCAGTGTAAGTATTAAGCCTTTATGAGAACATTAAGAGAGATTTGTTTCATCCAACGGTATCTGCAGTATTTTAGTCACTTGTTTTGTTTATTTTTCTGAAACACCATTTTTCTGTGACTTGACCTTGTGGGTCTTTACGGGCTGTGTGCTGGCCTACACTGGCGGTTGTATTCTCTTGCAGCTGTGGGTAGGAGGGGAGCAGGTTGCAGAGAACATTCTAATGTCTTTTAATGGAACCAGTCTCTTACCCAATTCATGAATGAAGTCAGAGCTGAAAAGCAACACAATACATCCTTTATCCTCATTGCCCTTCCCCAACTAATCCCAATATAAACATGCACCAATCCATACAATAGCAACAGCACTGATTTAAATTATTTGTAACTTTTAGGGTGCAAAGTAGTTAGGATACAAGTCTAGCTTGTAGGTGTGTACTATTTCTGATCTTCCAATTATAGCAACATGGCAATCTGAACTAACATGCAATTCCTCCTAAAAGAAGACAATACAATCACCTGAAATAATCAATTAAATTAATGTTTCACAATAAGTATAACCAAGAAAAATACTACTAAAAATAAGATTATTTGACAAAAATATAATAATCTAGTATTTAAAAAAATGTATATTGAAATTAATAACTCACATAATTAGAGGATTAGTAAGTTTTAAGGTAAATATGAGAAAATCAGCTCAAAATGCAGCTCTAAGAATTAAAGAGATGCAAACCATAAGAGAGACTTTCAAAGATATGAAAGAGAGAATGAAGCTTTTCAATTTTAGTCTAAAATAAGTTCTAAAAGAAAAAAGTAATATAACCTATTACTAAATACTGAAAGCAATATTTGATAAGATAATAACTAAGAATATTTTATCATTGGAGATCTAAATCTGAAACTAGATATACTGTTATAAAATTAAAAGAATAAAATCAAAAAGAATCCTTTTTTTAAAGAAAAAGGATATATTTCCCCAAAGGCACAATAATTAAATAGCTCTTTTAATAGCTTCAATGTACTCTACAGATAATGTGAGCATATCTTTAAACTGATGAAGAAAATATATTCAAGAATGAGAGTGATTCTTTAGGAAATTAAAGCATCAGAACTTGTTATTCAAACCTGTGCTAAAGATTTACTGAAAGATTAATATGAGGAGAAAAAATTAAATCCAAAAAGATAATGACAAAGGCAAGAAAATTTCTGAGCAAAAAAACTGTTAAATAAATGAATTAATTTAAAAGAATATAGATTTTTTTCTTACTAATGTTGCACCTTTTAATTTATCATTAAATCTAGCTTATGAACATTCAGCTTAGTGATTTTATGCAATGGCATTTGAATATCCTCTGTAGTAAAAAAAAAATTGGTTCATTTGGATGGCGAAGATAGGTTCTCATTGGAAAGAAAAATAAATATCATGAATGTCATGCTATAGTAATAATGCAGCAGTGTTAATTATTTAACCATTTGGTGAGATGTATGACATCTTAATCCAAAAATAAATAATCTGGGGAGAACACAGGAAGTCCACTCAAGTGCTGTCTAGTATTGATATGTATACAAATCGTCTTATTAAAATGCAGACTTGATTAATTCTCAGTGGAGTTTGAATCTCCTGTAAGCTCTGGGTGACAATGATTCCTTGTTGCCCTGAGTATGTGCAGAGTGGCAAGTGTCTTCATATATCCTGGACAGAGTAATATTTATGTGCAAGCTTTACAAATGATGCAAAAATTTTACTACAAAAAGCTTCTTCACTAAATTGTGAACACTGTTTTATATTTCTGTGTTGAATTATAATATTAACTTCTTCTCAAATATTACCTTTAATCCTTCCTTTCTACAAGCAACAGACATCTCACCTGATTTATCACATCAGATAAGCCTCAAGTTATTATAATAACTCATGCTTTAAAATCCCAGGAGTGGTTTCCATTCACTGTTTTAACTAGAGTCAAATTCCGAGTTCTCTCTTATGTAAGTAAACTATCAGACACAAAATGATCTTACGTGAGTGCGGGACTATTTCACCGCAGCTTCTCATCTGTTCATGCTTTTTTTCTGTCTTTGCCTTGCTGTTAACTAAATACTGCAGTTCTCAATTCTCTAATTAAGTAATTAAACACATGCTTTGGAATCATAATATGTAGAATGCTTTTATCATTTCAGGTAAAACAACAAGAATGAGGTTAATTGTATTATTTCTGCAGTGGAAGAAAACAGTGCCAGATGGGTTTAAGCTATTTGTTTCTAAGTTTGAGGCAGTTTATGGTAACATATTTGTGAAGAATACCAAAACCGTCAGAGAGTTGACTGTCCTTGGGAAATATTGTGATATTGGATCTTGGGGTGATTACCTTATCAGTCTCAAGGATAGAAATAGTAAGGCCTTTAAGGAGAAATGTTCTCAAAATTCAATAGGGGCTCTCAGAATTCAGGGGTTGAAAAGAGCTGACTTGAGATTGTTTTGAAATGGCTTTTAAAACCCTACCACTATAATTTTAAAATAAATTTCTGTATCATATGAGATGTGCATGGGATAAGAAGGCAACATCTATTTAAGGGAAAAGCTAGGCTTAGATTTCATTCCAAATAAGATGAAAATGCCTAATATCCCAGACTTTTTAGGTTGTACCTCGTTTTTTTTTTCTCACCTTGCACCTGCCTCTGTCCCCATTCTCCCATCACCCTACTGATACCTGAAATTCTCTTGCTAGTGGAGATTACACACTTCTTCCACATTGTGGAAAAAAATTGGAGTAATAATTCCACAGGGAAAAGAAGCTTAGAGATGCATTTATTTTAAGGAATAAATCCATTATTTTTTTCTTAAGATTATTTTTGATGGATAATAAATGCTCCAATAAGTGTGCTCAATTGGAGTGATTGAAAATACCTCCTTGCAATTTCTAGTTTGTTGACCTAGACAGTCAATAGTTTTCTATTCATAATGCCTGGTATGAGGCCTTACATATATGGGGTATTCTAGATGGACTTAATAAATGCATAGGTGGAGTGTATAGGAACCTGTTTTACTGATGTTTTTAAGATACATATTAATGACTATTTGCCACAGTAGAGTGAAAAAGAAAAAGACAAAACTGGGGGTCAAAGCAGATCTAGGTTAAAACCTTGACTCTGCCAAAATCTAGTCATAGTGGTTTTAGACTAATTTCATTGAACCTCTGCTTTTTCATCTGTAAAATGGGTATAATTTCCCATTTTACAGATTCTTTTGAATATTAAGATTCAAAATGAAGATAAAGTTCTCAACATTGTACCTGATATACCACAAACAATTAGCTCAATCTTTGAAATCCGTTGTGAAGATGCCCTTTAATCATTTAAAGAGCAAGCATACCCTTAAATAAAGCAAGATATCATATAAAATATCTTGGTTTATATGCAAATATCTTGGTATATAGTGCAGCCCTAGATTTAAGTTCTTTGAGTTTGAAGTAGATAGAAAATATCGTGATATACATAGGATTAAATATAATATGTATTCTCATGATGAATATTTGAATAAGAATAGTCAAAAATTGGCCGGGCGCGGTGGCTCACGCCTGTAATTCTAGCTCTCTGGGAGGCCGAGGCGGGCAGATTGTTTGAGCTCAGCAGTTCGAAACCAGCCTGAGCAAGAGCGAGACCCCGTCTCTACTAAAATTAGAAAGAAATTAATTGGACAACTAAAAATATGTAGAAAAAATTAGCCGGGCATGGTGGTACATGCCTGTAGTCCCAGCTACTCGGGAGGCTGAGGCAGGAGGATCGCTTGAGCCCAGGAGTTTGAGGTTGCTGTGAGCTAGGATGACGCCACGGCATTCTAGCCCAGGCAACACAGTGAAACTCTGTCTCAAAAAAAAAAAAAAAAAAAGAATAGTCACAAATTAAAATTTGCTCTCTTACGAATTGTTGTCAGGATGTAAATATAAAGGAGCCCTAAAAGGTACAAGTTATCTAGCAATAGAGTTGTCTAGTAATCAAATTATAAAGTTGTTTTTTATTTTTAAACATGTTAACTTTCAAAGATGACACCATGAAAGAAAACCAAGGCAGCAATCTCCTTTCAAGGCATCTATCATGCGGAGTGATTCCAAGCGTGAACTCTCAGATCTCCTGTCAATAAGGCAATGTTTCAGTTAGCAAATCAGATGTACACGATGTACTTGCTCTTCGTTGGCCCTAACCTGATCCTTGGGCAATGAGAATTAGGATCAGTTCAATTTCCATGGTCAAAATTGATGGGTCCTTACTGATCTTCCCCTATGACCAAGTGCAGCCCCAGATTTAATGTAAAACATTCTAGGTAGACATCAGGCCTGAATTTTCTTCCTTCAAGAAATATAAAAATAGATTCCTTTAAATATAGAAATTGTAATCTTACTGGGGTCCAACCCTAGATTACAGGTACCTCCAAAGTAATCATAATTATCATTATTTGCCATTTATCATCATCATCGTCACCATCACCACCACTAAAATTTGTTAAATGTTAAATATCAGACATTTTGCAAAGGTCTATGTAGGTATTATTCCACTTACTTTTAACAGCAAGACTATATGGAGGAACTGATAGGAAAACAAAGGATTATAGAACACTATGAGAAGAATCCTGGATTTGAACTAAGTTCTGTATGAAATCCTGGTCTGAATTCTTATGGCCTATTCATCTTTGTATACTTTGTAGTGCACACCAAAGGCTAAATCTAGAACTGGCAAAAAAAAAAAAAAAAACTATAGAGTTGACCCAGTTAGCATTTTTCAGAAAGTAATGCTTGTGAAATTGCAGTTTTTTTCTCTTCCACTGTCTTAATGCTTTTTTTGTGATTAGATAAAAAATTCTTCCTGACAAGTAGTTGAAATTTTAGTAAGATATTCTATGAAACAACTAGATTCAGTGACTGCCATAAATCCTTATATTGACAACGTGCATTCATGGAATCGTCGTCTTCTAGAGAATAATTGGAAACTCTTCATTTGCTTGCGTCTGTCCGGTTGTGTATTCTCTTTGAAGGCTGCTTGAGTATTCTTTTCTCTCTTATAATGAAAAAGTAAAAAACATGTTATGTGGCTCATAAAGAGACTCAAATAAAGACATCCTGGATGTATCGAACATTTCATTTAAGGGAAACATTCAATAAAAATATTTAGTTGGTCTTATGTAGCTTATCATGCAGTGCCAAAGCATTTGAAAGCAAAAATGTTTTTGAATTGTGAGATTACAAAAATCATCTGGAAATAATAAACTTCTAGAGCTGGCTTACTTTTTCTTTCTTGTCTTTTAAATCTTGGTAAGAAATTTCCACACCTGAGTCTAAGTGCCCATTCTTTTTCTTTCTCTCTGTTATAAAACCAGATTTTATATGTCAAGAAAAAAACTATGAAGAGGTTCTCTGAAAAACAAAATAGAATTATCATATATCAAGCCTAGATTGTTGGAGACAGTTAGAGCTGGAATAGAACTTATCTACTGTTTGTTGACCAATTGCTATGTGACCTTGAACAAGTTATCTCCTTGCATGGTCATATGATGATACACAAATGGAACATAAATAGATAGATGATAGATAGATGGATACATAGATAGCAGATGGATAGAAAGATATAATGTTGAATATATATCATATATTATATATACACATAGATATATACTATATATGTATACACATATAGATACACATACACTCATGTATATTGCATATAGAAATATAAGTTGTGCCTACATATGTTAGGGCTCACATTACAAACCCCTCCTCTCTTGATGAAAATCATCTACTTCTAGTGAACTTCCCTATTTTGAATAAATGAATTCCTGCTAAGAAAAAACCTGCTATCAGTTTAATTTCTATTTACTTTCGAAATATTGGCATTTAAAAAATGGCGAAAATAAAAACATTGGCACTTAGGAATACCTGCAAGGCAGATATGTTGGATAATTCTTGGTAAACCAATGTCTATTCTGTCCAATGCCAACATGAAAATGATCCCCCACGTGGAGCTGCCGGAGGCAATGATGAGGCTGGTGGTAACTGCCAGATATTGCTTTAGGCTCCTCAGCGGTTGGGGGTAGATTGACTGTGGGTTCAGATGACAGAAGAATGAATGGAGTTTAATAAAGATGAAATAATATGCAGTTATTTACCAAACACATAGTCATGACTTGTGCTAAACAATTATGACCCAAATGTGGAGATACATTTGAGTTGTTTTAGAACTTTTCTCCACCGACACTGACTGTTAAATAATAGGATTGTTTCATAATTCTCCACAGAATAGAACATTACATGGTAAAACAGTATCACATACAAACTTTGACTTTTCTGACATAGAAGTTCTGTGAGGAGAATAATCTAATTTCCATTTGAATCATAGTCCAAAAAAATTAAAAATAATGAATGGAAAAGCAGAAGGGAATGAAAAAGGAAAATGACATCTGTTAGGAGTCTACTCAGGAAATATCCTAGATGTGCTAAAATCATTAGCTCATTTACTCTTCACAATGACTCCCTGGGATAGGATTATTTCCCCACTTATTATTCATAAATGAAAACAATGAAGCTCAAAGAATTTAGGCATTTTGTCCACATACAGAAAGATAGTCTATGGTCATGCTGGGGTCTGAATCTGTCTTTAAGTGTCTCTGTTTGATCCAGCAATCTCACTACTCAGTATCTACCCAAAGAAAAAGAAATCATTTTATAAAAAGCACAGCACAACTCACAATTGCAGAGATATGGAATCATCCTAAGTGCTCATCAACTGATAAGTGGATAAGGAGAATGTGGTATACATACACCACGGAGTACTACTCAGCCATTAAAAGGAATTAAATAATGTCTTTTGCAGCAATGTGGATGGAACGGAAGACCGTTTTTCTAAGTGAAGTATCTCAGAAATGGAAAATCAAATATCACGTGTTCTCATGTATCAGTGGAAGGCAAATGAGTGCTATATATGCTCATTAAGTGGAGTAATGGACATCGAAAACTAAGAATGTGGGAGGGTGGAAGGGGAGTGAGGGATAAAAATAGACCTTTCGAGTACAATGTACACTATTATGGTGATGAGTATGCTTAAAGCCCTGACTTCAGCATTGTACAATTCATCCACATAACAAAAAAGCACTTGTATCCCCTAAATTTATTAAAATAAAAAAAAACATTAAAAATATTATATAATATGTAGTTCATCAGACATGCCTGACTTCAAGTTTATACTCTTGCCATGACTTAATTTATGTTTGTCACACAATAGCCCCACATGAGCAGTGTCCAAGAAAAAGACCATCTCTAAAATTAATCTCCTTATGAACCTTGAGATATTTGCTTTAGGATTATAGTCTTTCTCACTGCAGGTTCTAGGGCAATGTGACAGCATAAAGCAAGGAAGAATTTGCTGGGATCTCTTAAATCTTGCTTTGTTGTTATTATTTGTAATAGTAGTAGTAATGGTTGTAGCAATGGTATGCAATTTACATAGCATCTTGCTCTTACATTTCTGAAGAAGAATGAAATACTTGACCTCCTTTAAACTGTGGTCCCTTCAGTAAAGTCCTTTAATGATGAATTTAATGAATTTCTGAGCTAAAAGAGCATGCTCTTTTCTGAGCACAGTCCAGTAAAATGAATGCCTACTCTTTTGAAAAAGAGTCTATAACATATTTAAACATATATATTAAATACAATGATCTCAACGATATAACTGCCTCCACGGTAAAAATCACTTTTTTTGAAGCTACAAGAAATACATAAACACACAAAGAAAGATATTGTCAACTGTAGTTCAGGCAGCCTGGGAATTGATTTTTGACGAAGTGCATAAGACAAAAACAAAAAATACACACTTATTTGCATTTGTTTTCTACATCTCTATTCCAAAGATACCTTTCGATGCTGTTCACAAACAGCTGTCAGCATTCGTCTTCAGAGGTAAAATAAGCAAAAGAAAATGACAACAGAATGCATCCATTGCATCTCTGGGGAAACTCCATTTTAATTACCCTTAACTTACTCTACTTAATTTGACAGTTGGAAACTTTTGTCTCATTTGGTCCCTAGAACTCAGTGTTATACATAGCTCAGTGAGCTTAATTTTATTACAGGTATTATCCAAATGCTTTTTAATCATCCAAGATCATGATGAGCACCAGAGGCGATGTTATTGAACAAAGACACTTAACATGAATTAAACAGGAATGGTACTGATTAATAAAGTTGTCTGAGCTTCCTGCTACAGCCTCATTCTCTTTACAGTTATTTTTGATATGAGACTGTCATGGCTGGAATCCTAGGATTCAAGCCTCCTTTCCTTATGCACTAAAATCTTATCGATTAAATAACTTACTATCACAATATGTGTGATAATTCCCACAGGGCCTGAGACTGAGCTCAATTTGGTGTTAATTTCACATGAAAGGAAAGGCTGATAAATAATGCCCCGGTGGAAATTTCTTTTCAAATTGCAAAGGATACCTAATTCCAAGCTTATTTTGGAAAGAAGGGATGAAATTAAGGGGACTTTGGTTTTCAGTCTTTTCAAATATTCACATAGAAATCTGTCAACAAGACCGCCTTGGATCTGCCACTTTCTTGATTGTCAGTGGAAGACATTTGTGTTTGGAAAATATTTGTCTACATCCCAATACTCACTACTACCAACTAAAATGTGACTGGAACACAAATTTAAATATGTTATAAAATCATTTAGAGGTGAAAAATGTACTTCTTACAGACATTAGTCAATCTATAACTAAAGGGAACACGAGAGGTTTTATACTACCACTTGTTTGACTACTGCGTATAGTTGACCATCTTAGTGAATACTCAAATTAAATAAATTAAGTATCAAAGAAAGAGACTCAAAAATTTTATTAAAATAATGTTTACTAAAATCATTGTATATGCCAAAAATGCATTTATTTATGCTATGACTGTCAGTACAAAGGTAAAACGCATCTCCAGCCTTTTAACTATCTTTTGAGTAAGTTGTAAATACTAGAAGCTAACTGGAAAGAGAAAAAAAGCAGGCAAACAGAGCTTATGAGTAAATGACTATGTGAGTACAGGACTTTGACTAAGACCAGAATTTCTACAGCCATCAATTCAACCCATAATGAATAATTATAGTAGATCCTTTAGAGCAAAGGTCTCCAACCTATGATAAGTTATACAATTATTTCATTATATATTACAATGTAATAATAATATAAATAAAGTATACAATAAATGTAATGAACTTGAATCATCCCAAAAACGTCTTCCCCACCCAGTCCATGGAAAAATTGTCTTCCATGAAAACGGTCCCTGGCGCCAAAAAGTCTGGGGACTGCCGCGTTAGAGTGTTTGGACTCTCATTGGTCCTCTTGCCATCCAGTATCAACCTTGAGATGGCTGAGAAGCAAATCAGCAGACAAGTAATGTGAAAGGCTACCTCATTACTTGGACAAGCAGAAAAAAAAAAAATGGAGTTTTACAGAACTACCAAAGTAAATGACGCTACTATTCTGAAGTGGGTAGAACACTTAAATTGTGCCGAAAGCTATTTTGTTTGAATCATAGTGTTTTCATAGCCTCATATGCAAACCTCAATTACTATTTACCACCCTACATCAAGATTTTCTACATACTTTATTTCCTCCTCTAGTATGCAAACTACATGAAGGTAGGAAGTGGACTATTATTCATGTAATTTTATGACAAAGAAAAACAAGAGATGAGCCTTGGTTGTTATGTATTTACTGTTGCTATTGTTGTTTTTATTATTATTTTTCCCTCTAATTACAAACATATAACCAGTGCCCGATGGTTTGGGGTAAAGACCACAAGAAAAAATTTCAAATAATCTCATCAACTAGAAATAATACCCATTAATATTTTGTTTATTATATACAGATATATTTTTCTCCCGTATCATCTATGATTTCAAAGGCCTAATTCCACAAATACTTTTAGTAGCACCCATTTAAATGATTGACGACAATCTACATCTTCTATATTATCAGATCTTTTTTCTCAACTACCTCCTTCTAAACAAATTTAAATATATAAAGTATCTCAAATCTTGAAAATAGTATCTATTTCAACAATTATTTTCTCTTCCTTACTGTTCCATTAACCATTCAAATTAATTAGCACCCCACATCACTCTATTGCAAACATTCCAACATTGCCACCAATGACACTATGCTACTAATCAGATTAATATATCCTTTAGTCTTCATCTGATTTTTCCTGGCAGAAATATTTAATAGTATTGAATGTTTCTTCCTAGAATCACTGTCCTTGGTGTTATCAAAATATCCTGTATTTCCTCCTAGTGCTCTTGATATACCCTGGCACCTCTGCTGATTCATCTTCTACTTGGCTGTTAAATGCTGACATTTGTCAGGCTTGATCCCGGTTACCATTCCTTTGATAGCCTGTAGTTCTCCCCAAGGAAAGCTCATCCATGGCATTAGCTTTGATTACCACATACAAGGGATGCACAATCTTACTGTCAGCATTTTTGCTTAAACATCTGAAAAGCTTCTAAAAACTTCTGATTTTAGTTCCAACATTTAAAGAGCTTGTAAGTCTTCACTCCCTTCTTACAACAAGATAAAGCTAAACAAACTCAAAACAAATATCCATTTTTGGAATAAAGGAAAAACTGATATTTCAGATTTCCCATGATCTGGAATGACAGGCAAATCCAGACAGTGGAGGTTATTAATTTGTAGAAAAAGCTGTGCAGTCACAGGCTGATAGAACATTTCAATGTAACTTCAGTAAATTGTTGGAGATTTCACTTGGACTAGCCTAAGTGTAAGAAACTGCTGGGGTCCACAGTCTCAGGTGGCACCAACATTGCAATCAATTTCACCTCCAGAAACCCTACCGGGATATGACATTCTAGAAAAGGCTAATCTGTAGAGGTGGCAAAAAGATCAATAATTTCCAGGGTTTCAGGTGGAGTGAGGAGGGTTGAATAGATGAAATACAGGGGGTTTTACAAAATGGTGAAACTATTTTGTATCATCTTATTATGGTGCATTAATGATAGCATGCATTTTCAAAACCCACAGAAATTTACAGCACAACTAGTCAACCT
>CAUYSK010045507.1:0-13398 GCA_963575035.1 Avahi laniger | reverse complement strand
AAAGGTATAAAAAATTATATTAAAACAATGACATAAATTTGTATGTATTTAAAATTAAAATATTGTACCATCATAAAAAATTCCAGGCAGATTCCTTGCTTTGACCTTGGGCAACCAAGAAAATTAGTTTGTTTTATATCCCCAAAATAAAAAAAGATACTTGCTGAAAATAACAGTGCTCAGTGTTTACAACCCAGGCCAATTCATACTCTTGTCAGATCAGGCCAAATTCTAAAGGCTATAAAAATTCCTTTGTTAGAGCAAGGGGAAAAAGTCCACTTCAGGACAAAGCTATTCAAGATGAAAGGAACTTGCGTCTTCAGTGAGAGAACTGTCTGCTGTCGGATGATTTCTTGCTAATGTTTTTAAAGATTTTGGACTTCTCAACTTTCTTGGTTTTCTGGTAGCCAAATCCACCACCGCCTCCTCTCTTTTTATGCTTGCCTTCATTGCTGTTCATATCTGAAGATGGATGTTAAGGAAATCAAGCAACAAAGACCATGAACTCCAGTCTAATGTCTACACAGAGAAAAAACCAGCAGGCACACCACTGTCCCTCTACCACACCCTTCTCTCAACAGCATAAACCTCAGCAATGTATTTCCAGAAAATCAGTCACCGCAAGATTGTGGTCTGATATTAGCAGGTGTGATTTTAAAGTTCAGTGTAGTAGTCATATTAATTATTTCTTCCACACAATGAAATTCATAAGAATGAGCGATTAAGGTGTTAAGATGTCAATCAGGAAGTTCATAGATCACATTTAAAAAAACCCCAGTGTCAAAACAAATGACTTTCTTCTCTGTTCGGAGCTGGTAAGGGTCTGCTTAACCAAGTTAGGGAGCCGTTCTTCCCCTCACACAGTCCAACATGTATTCATCATAGGGGACACTCACTCAAGGCCTACGATGGGGATAGTGGCCCAAAATTTGGTCCTCTCTAGTCCCCTCAGAGGCAACTGGAGGTATTCCCTTTGCCTTTTATCTTGAGCGACGCTTGTTTCATGTTCTTTTGCTGGACTTGCCACTTCTTGGCATAAAACAAGGGCTCGAAGAGGACTTAAACTCTTTGAAAAGTCCCATCCTCTCTTCAGTTTCAGAGCATCCCATTCTTCCAAGCACGCCCTACGGCGCAGCCTCGGCACTGAGCTCTGCTACCGGACCTCTCTGTGCTTCTGCCAGAAATGCACAACTACCTCTGGCCCGGTCTGACAAATCTGTCTTTCTAAGGCTTAAGTCATAAGCTGCCTTGTTCCTGCAACCGCATCTTGATTATTAATCCCCGGTCACCCCATCCTACCTGTGTCCCGTGCTAGCACAGAAGGGCAGACGCTGGCCAGGAGGAGCACCTGGGCCTCCAGTCTGCAGCCAGAGCACCCACCAACCCAGAAGCCCCTCCCTCAAGCTTTTGTTCCTTAGTTCCAGGATGACCTCATAACAAAGAAAAGGATACTCAGATCAACAAAAGGAGGCACCTTGAAACCAAATGACAGAGCAACCTGAGGCAAATTTAAGTTATTAACATTAAAGATCTGTTTCAGAGAATGGGAATCGTAGGCGCGGATGTATGATTTATATGCTTCCTGGGCTGACTTATGAAGAAAGTAGTTCTTTTCAATCAATTGTTCAAGCTGAAATAGAAAGAAACTTTGGTTTTAATAAAATAAAAAAGCAGATTTCAAATATTCTAGAGCAAACCCATTCCCTAAAAAAACATGTATTGTAATACACTTGTTCTAGGCTTTGTACTATTTGCTGTAGTGAGAACAATGCCAAAGTTTTTGCAGGGCGTGGACTGGGAGGAGGAAGAGAGCACGGGACCATGGTAACCACAGCAAGAACCCTGGAAGACCACACGGTCCAACTCCCCATTTTATGACAGGGCACACAGAGAGGACAGTGACCGCCTACTGAACACTGCAAAGGTCGTGCGGGGACAAGGTTCCCTCTTACTCATAAGTATTTAAAAAAGCAAACCTGAGATTGGATGTTGGAAATTTTAGACCAGGAAAAGTCAAATTCACTTAATGGAACCTAGAAAACAAAAGTGTAAAGATTAGTAAACGAGGATGATCAACATTCTGGTTATTTATTAGATGCTGAAGACAGGGAAGGATGACCAGGCCTGTGGAATCCCTCAGGACAGATGCAAAATCTGCTTTCTCTAGTCTCCCAAAGTTGATGGAAAAGTTCTGTCTTTGCTTTGCTGAGTTAGGAAAATGGTACTTTCTTTCTGAAAAGTAAGGTGAGAAATTAACAGGGACAATGAGTTGGTGAAGCACTTTTCTCTAAGATCTCTATAATCCTGATTATTTGGAGTGATGAAGTAGCCTGCAGCTTCTAGTGAGAAGGACCATTTGCCTTTTTCCCCATGTCAGAAGAGGGGTCCTAATAACCACACAGCCCTGTGATTGGGGTTTGTGACATCTGAGGCCACGATGACCACAAACTCCCACAGGAGAGCTCTGTTGTCAGTCGTCACTTATTAAATAAATGGAATAGTGCCACACTTGTGTTAGGAGGTGAGGGAAAAAACAGGTGCCCAAGTCCTGGACTCTGTCCTCAGAGAGCTTACAGTCTTGTGGGGGAGACAAAATGATGAAATGACAACTTAATGAGCACCAGTGCTGTGGGAACACAGAGGAGGGCGGAAGATCAGAGATGGCTTCCCAGAAGAGAGAGCAGCTAGCTGAAAGCGGAGCATGCTGCAGGAAGTGTGCAAAGGCCATGGAACAATTTCAGGGAACTGCACATAGCTGCAGGGTGGAGGAAACCTACCTGGCAAGACTATGCCAGGGAGGCAAGTGTCAGAAGAGAAGGCCTGACATGCACTCCCAAGGCCTAGCAATAAAAAAGACCACTTATCATTCTGATGGATTCAGTTCTGCGGGGATGGAAGGAGGCCAAAGCCAGATTAGGGTGGATGGGGACTGAGTGAGAGGCAACTAGGAAAAATATGAATCATTTTCCCAAAAAGGCAGACTAAGGAAAGGCAATGGGCAGCAGCTATCCTGGAGACAGTGGGAACAGAATGGGTATAGGGTTGAAGTTACTTTTTCCACAGTGTGAGACCTGAGATGGTCAAGCACTAACCATCTGAGATCAAAGGCCGAGTACAGATGAATGCGGGACTAAAGGAGGCAAAGGGGCAGGATGAATGGGGATCCCCACTGCTTCACATGAGGCAAGAGGGAAAGACACGACGATGACGGGACTGCGGGAAGGGGGGCAGGAGGAGAGGGGCCAGGTGTGCGGGAGTGTAAAAGGAGTGGACAAAGTTTCAAACAGGTCTGTAGGGATCAGGAAGGCAGAGACTGGGACACAAGAGGTGCTGCTGAGCAACCCAGAGCTAAGGGGCTGAGCCATGGGGGTAGTTCCTTCTGTCCCTATCTCCTGGCCAGAAGTATATAAAATCTTCCTTGCTTAACTGCCGTAACAACTGTTTTAATAGCACTGCCCTGACTCAAGACTGCTGACGCACCGACACACGTAGAAATAGTGCTTGCTAACAATCCCTACATACCAAGAGGGATCTGTTTCCAATTTAAGATGTTCCAAGTAAAGATCTTTACCTTGGATTGCTTCAAGTAACGAAGGAAACCCAATTCTTCTGGGCGCAAAATGAGCAAGGCATGCCCTCTTCCATTTAGGCCTCTGGCCGTTCTACCGACACGATGAATGTATTCCTTTGGTAGAGAAAGGACGCTTGAGTTAATGCACTGACTTCCACATGAGCGCATCAGGAACATGCCTGCACTTGAAATATGTGCACAGTGGTGACAGAAGTGCACCAGTACATCTGCCCTGAGACGGTGCCCCTCCCACAGGACTGGCCCCCACAGAGCCAGGCTATCACTCCCCTGCACTCCCCATACCTGGAGAGCTGAACGGCTAATGACCAAGGACTAAAAAGGCTGGACACAACGTGCACATAAACAGTGTGATCTAATAAAATGAGTATTATGTCCCCACATTCTACTATATAATCTTATTTACCTCCTTGATAAGTAAATTTTATTTCCTTCAGCTACCTGTTGCTCTCAACTGATCATTCTAAGGATCTAACATTCTTAACTTAAATCCCACTGAAGTCTCTAAAACTTCCATGTACGCCTCCCTTGAGCCCCGTAAAGCCTTAAATACTTATCAACACGAGAGAAATACTGTAGAGTCACTAATAGGGATAAACGTTATGAATGTGAAATGGGGTATTTCCCAGGGAACCTGGAGAGTAAGTGCGCTCCTTAATGTGGAGCCATTCTGAAGACACCCCAAAGACGCCAGTTACCTTAGGGTCATCCGGAGGGTCATACTGAACAATCCAGTCGACTTCAGGAATATCCAGCCCTCTTGCTGCCACATCCGTGCATAACAATATCCCTGAATCTGCGTTGCAGAACTGGAAGAATGTGGTTGTACGCTTATTTTGCTTCTGCCTTCCCTGGAATCAAATAAAAAAATCCTTTAGAGCTAGAACCTTGAGGCTGTTTCTAAGAAGCCTAGCTGTACAGTCTCCAAACCTGGAGTCATTACCCTACTTTAATTCAAGCTCCCTGCTGGATTATGCACTATTTCCCCAACTGGCTCCTCGAAGAGGATGGTGCCTCTTACTCCTCTGACAAGTCCTTGTCCCTCCATACAGGATCCACCACCTAATGATGATCAAACTACTCAGAATGACATTTAGAGGAGAGAGCAGTACGTCCAATCCCATAATCTACAGGACAAGACAAGCACAAGCTGTTTTCAATAAGCTCATCATAATCACTTACATGAATGGCCAAGACAGGCAAGTCAATGTAGTTCAACAACTCGTAGTGGTATTTCACGGACATACAAGATGAAAAGAAGACCATCAGTTTCTTTTTTCGGTTCTTCTTAAGGAATGTAAAGAGCAGCAGGAATCTCTTTTCAGAGGGACAAACAACATATCCCTAGAAATGGTTCAAATGAACAGATATAAATGAATCAAACAGATATTTTTAGCTTCATAACGAATGTACTCTGATGGAGAGCAATGATAAACATAGCATATAACATGTCATATCTTACCTACAGTATTTAAAAAACTAAACAACCAACCAAAGGTTCTTTAAATTACATCTAGTTAGAGAATATTTTATTCATCGACAAGACTCAATCTTGAAGCCCTCATTTTAATCACCTTAGTTTGGATCTCAGTCACCTCATTTCTACCTTTTCCCAGCTATGCACCCTGAACCAGTCTCTCCATCACCTAACTTGCCGTGCATCTTACTGAGATTATTAAAAATGTTATAACTACACTTAAAATTGGCGGTCATTAATAACACCCGGCCCCCCAACCATGTGACAAACGGTATCAACAAAGTAAAGAGAACTGATCAAACTATTTTCAGAGTTCATGGCATCGTACACCAGGAGTATCTAGATCTAATACCAAATTCACTACACAGATGCTCCTCCACTTACAATGGGTCAATGTTGATAAACCCACTGTAAATTGAAAATATTTTAAGTTGAAAATGCATTAATACATCTAACCTACTGAATATCATTCATTATAGACTAGCTTACCTTAAATGTGTTCAGGACACTTATACTAGCCTACAGTTGGACAAAATCATCTAACACAAAGTCTATTTTATAATAAAGTGTTAAGTACTTCACATAATTTACTGCCTACTGTACTGAAGTATGGTTTCTATTGAATGTATACCATTTTTGCATCTTCATGAAGTCAAAAACTCTTAAGTCAAACCATTGTAAGTTGAGGACTATCTGCATTTGAATTAAAAGTTCATTAACCCATTTGCTTTCCAGATAATCTTCCAAAACAGTACATGAAAACACTAAGACATTAAGGGTTTAAGTAACTGATAAAAAGTACCTGCTCAAGGCCATCCACTGTTGCATTAGTTTTATCATCATCGACACCAACATACAGTGGTTCCTTTTTCAGAGAAATCCTTGCCAGGTCTTCAACTTTTCGAGTTTGTGTGGCAGAAAAGAGCATAGTTTGTCTGCGTACTAAAACAGATATATTTATATATAAATAACCTCAATCTTCCAGGGAATCTTTATAATTGCTTCACAACTACAAATACGCTAGGTAGAATGATGAGAAATGGGAGCTGTGATATCACTACAGAGTCTACAAATATTATAAAGAGTAAAAAGGGCATATCATGAAATACTTTAGGTTTGTATGTTTGAGAACATAGATGAAATGGACAAATTGCTTGTAAAATAAACTACACAAGAAGAAACAGGAAACCTGCATAGCCTTAGATCTATTTAAAAAACTTCAGTCAAACCCTTCACCTTCATGTAAAGAAAATTCCAGGCCCAAAGGGATTCCACTGATAAATTCTATCATATATTAAGAAGAAATACCAGTTCTTCACAAACTCTCCAGGAAATCAAAAAGGAGAGTTTACTTGCAACCATTCTTTGAAATCGGCTATTACCCTACATAAAAACCTGACAATAACATTATAAGAATAAAATTTATGGATCAATTCACGAACACAAATGCAATATTTCTAAGCAGAATTTTAGCAAAGTGAATTCAGCAATATATAAAAAGGATAATGAATCATGACCAAGTAGGACTTATTCTAGGAATGCAGGCTTGATTTAACATTTGAAAAATCAACCAATATAATTCACCATATTAACAAACTCAAGAAAAAGTATCGGATTATTTCAACAGACACAGAAAAAGCATTTGGCCATCTATTGCTAACTGAAACCCTCCGCAAACCAGGAACAAAATGGACATTCCTCAATCTGATAAAGGGCACCTACATAAAACCTACAACTAACCTCGTACATACTTAATGTTGAAAAACTGAATGTTTTCCCTTAAGATCAGGAACAAGACAAGGAAGTCTGCTCTCACCACTCAGCTTCAGTATTGTACTGGAGGTTCTGGTCAGGGCAATCAGGCAAGAAAAAATATTAATAAAGAAGTGGAACTGTATTTGTACGTGATTACCTATGTAGAAAACCCAAAAGGCTAAGTTATACAGAATAATCGCTGAGTACGGGAATAATTATCTTGTTGGATGCAAGATCAATAAAAAAAAAAATCAACTGTATTTTTACATATGGGCAATGAACAATTGGAAATTGAAATTTTAATGAAATAGAAATCTGACAAAAAATGTGAAAAAATTTGTAGTCTGAAAACTCCTAAAAAATTACAGAAATTAAAAACCTAATAAATGGAGATATACCTCTTCATAGGTTACAAGATTCAGTACAGTCTTCCACCAATGACCTCTATTCAATACTATCTCAATTATGATTCCAGACTTTTTGTGGATGGATAGAAATTGACAAACTGATTCTAAAATTCATATAGAAATGGAAAGGAGAAGAACAGTCAAAACAACTTTGAAAAAGAACAAACTCGGGCGGCTAACTCTACTCGATTTCAAGACTTAACAGGGAAGAACCGGAACTTTCATACGATGCCGATGGGAATGCAGATGGCACAGCTGCTTTGGAAAACATCTGTCGGTTTTTAAAAAAGTTAAACACAAACCAGTCATGCCACTCAAGAGAAAAGGAGACATATGCCCCTACAATGAGTTGTAGATTAATGTTCATAGCAATTTTATTTCTAATAGTCCCAAACTCTAAGCAGCAGAAAGAGCCGTCAATATTGGAATAGATAAACAAACTGGTATATTCATACAATGAAATGCTACTGAAGAATAAAAAGAACTACTGCTGCAACAGCATGGATGAATCTCAAGATTTGCAGAGTGAAAGAAACTAGGCCAAAAAAGAACTACATACGGTCTGATTCCATTGATTCAAATCTCTAGAAAATGCAAGCTTATCGACAGTGACAGAAAACACACCAACAGTCACCTGGGAGAGACGGGTGTGTGTGAGGAGGGGTGGGTGGAGGGACTGCAAACGGGAAAGAGGAAACTTTTGAGGGGATGGATGTGTTCATTACCTTGTTCGTGATGGCTGCACAGTAGTAAACATGTCAAAGAGCACCAAATTGTATATTTTAAATGTCTACATATAATTATGTCAATTATACCTTAAAGCATTAAAAGATAAATAACAAATGGCATTATGGTTTTATTACACTTATTAACAGTTTATAATGTTGCAGTACTAGAATCAAGCTATGCGCAAGTCAAGTATAATACAAAAGGCAACAAATCTATGGCTACTTGGGAGACGTTAGATGAGGTAAGAATAGGTAAAGGAGGGAGAGAACTGAGACCCACATTAGGACTGTTTAATTTGCATCATAACCTCTAAAACGGCAAAACTACTACGAAGTTTGATGCTTGTATTCCAAACTACTTCTAAGGCTGATTGGCCCAACTACTTCACTTAGGCTATGGTAAAATTCTGGTATTAATACAGTTTTCGATAGGAAAAACTCTCATCTACCTCTAACAGGTACCTTGCAAACCACATGCAGACGCTACCTACTTACTTGGCAGAAGTTTAATAATTTGCTTTAATTCCTCTTCAAACCCAACATCCAAGATACGATCAGCTTCATCAATAACCAGACATTGTAGATTTTTATACATAAACCCTGGGGTATTCTAACAAAACAAAGGAAAAGAAAAACTGTTAGTTGTCAAGTTTGTGTTTTATATGAGACAAGGAAACAGGCACTACATCACAGCATTCTCTGACCTGCATGTGGTCCAGGAGACGGCCTGGTGTGGCCACAATGATGTTGATCCCATTAGCAAGTTTCTGTGCTTCAGCGGATCTGTTACTGCCACCCATTATTAACCCGTATGTGTGCACGTGGTGAGTCATCAGCTCCTTAAGAACACCGAAAGTCTGCATGGCCAGTTCTCTAGTTGGTGAGAGAATAAGGACTCCTGTTCCTAAAACAGAAACAAACAAACAAAAAAGATATACAGTTAAGTCAAACTGTGGCTGTCACCGTGAGTCCCTAACAACTACAACAAACTTCCAGTGAAATAATGGGAGAAACAAGCAGATTAAAAGCTTACCATTCCTGGGCATGAACTTTAACTTAACAATGAGTTCAACAGCAGGAATGAGAAAAGCCAGGGTCTTGCCACTACCTGTTTTTGCAGCTGCTAGAAGATCCCTAAATATTAAAAAGGGAAAGAAAAAGACATTTAGTTTACTCATTCAGCAAATATTTACTGTGTACTATATACATACATTTTAGGTACTAACGCTATCACACAAACAAGAGAGACAAAGTTCCTCTCTTCTGTATCACTGATATCAATCACCTATGTTATATACCTACTCAGAAATCAGAATTGTGCTACAGAACAGAAGTAAACACTTTTCTTCAAACATTAGTAAATAAAGCCTTTAATGAAGGCTGGATACGAGACCCAGCACATACTGCAAAATCAAAATACACTGATACTTTCTTTACAACCGGCTAGCACTAAATATAGACACCAATGCCCAAGCATCAATGTTAACCATACCTGCCTTCCAGAAGTGGTCTGATACTTTTATGCTGAATTTCAGTCATGTTTGTAAAGCCCATTTCTTTTATTGCCTTCAGAGTGTTTTCATTGACAAGATTAGTTAGAGAAGTGAATGAAGTATCCTCAAAAGCTCCTAAAAAGAAGTTTATCATTAGGAAATTCATCTTATTAAAAAGTTAATAATGCTATATTTGCCTAAATTAGTTTTGCTTGGAAGAGCTTCTCACAGTAAAAAAAAGAGACTAAACCCCAGTTCATTCCCATGCAATAATATTAAGAAAAAGACCCTATACCTCTGAAGTTTCTCCACTGCCGATGCCTGTGTGATTTAAAGTCCAGAGCCTACAGTGTACGAAATAAGGGGCGGAGAGGAGGAATAATCGAGGAATTTACACAAAATGAAAATGCCAAGGCAGGATTAAAAAAAAAAAACCCCAAAACCGAGTGTAAAGTCAGTTAAAAAAACCCCAGTTAAACTCACTCTAAAAAGACAACTGAGCAGAGTCAGATATAGCTACAAATTCCTCAGTAGGAGGCAAAATCAAAATTACCTGGGAGTTCCTCACCCCCGACATGCCCAGGCTGTAAACCAGGGATTCCTGACCTTGGCACTACTGGTATTTTGGGCTAGGTAATTTTTTGTTTGGGAGGTTTCCTATGCATTACAAGCTTTTTTGAAGCACCCCTGATCTCCATCCCCTAGATTTCAGTAGACTGCCCCTATTTCTGACAACCAAAAATGTCTCCTAGGGGTAGGGTGACCAACCTTCTCGGTATACCTGGGACAGAGGAGGTTCCTCGTATTCAGGACTTTCAGTGCCAAATCTGGGGACGTTCTGGGCAAACAGGACGATTTTGTCATTCCACCTAGGAGGCAAAACTGCCCTGCTTGAGAACCACTGCCAAGACTTCTCCAGTTTTGACCAAACAGATCTGGCCTCAATATTTTAAGAAAGAACTCAAATAACTCCTAGATATTTCCGGTTATGAGCAGCTAATTCCAGTCTAAACTCTTGACTTTATAAATGAACAAAGGCCAAAGGAGGTTAACCTGGCCCAAGTCCCTCAATGATACTAATTTCATCCTTCCTTCCTTATTAGTAACTAAGCCTGTATTAAACCTCTAGTCTTCAGACTTTCGGGCCAGTGATTTTCCTATACAGCGTGGAGTGAGCCTTAGAAAGAAAAAAGCAAAAAAACAAAGGATCCTAGAAGCTGCTTGTGCGCATATAAATACTTGGTGTTAGGAATGGACAAAAGGAAAAAAAAAAAGGGAACAAAATAACTCAGGCACCATAAAGCAGACGATAAAGACAAAAAGCAGCAGAAGACACACAGAACATTTGTTGATAGTTGCTTTCCAGTCAAATTAGAAGTCACAACCGTACTTTCAATCCTATAATCCTGAGAGGAGCACAGCATTTTTAGAAGCTAGGTCTGGAAAGCTTCCTGGCAGTTACCTGTCAGTCCCAGGGGCAGGCTGGGCACTTCACTGTCATCCTCCTCAGAATCTGGCTTTTCCACCTTGTTTTCTGTTTCCTCCTGTGCCTCAGCGCTTGCTTCTTTGGACTGTCCTTTGTTTTCAGTTTTTGCTTTTTTTGCATCTTTGGTTTTAAAGGACAAAACACAAAAAATTTTTTCCTTAAAATAAAAATGCCAAGTCAGATCAATGAAATAAAAGATTTGTGATGCAAAGAGGTATATTTTCAAAAGCTTAACATACTCAATTTGTGAAGAATTTTTTTCATAATAAAAGGATTTAGTTATATTTAAAAACTCAGGGTACATAAAGATTTGGCTTAACAAAATTTTTTTAGGCTCTTAATGTATCATACCATCTCATTTAACAAAAAAAATTTTTAGAATTAAACAATATAAAAATATTAATTACAAGTTCCACATATTTCACTGAGAAAAAAAAAGTACATCTGAGTAACATAATTCTTAAAAGCTCATTATGAGCACTGATTTTTCTTCCCATGCCAATTACCATAAATTTTCTGTAAAAGCTGTTTTGTTTTAAAGCTGAATGGAAAAACCAAAGGCTCTTCATGTTACTCGAGACAGAATTTGCGAGGGCACCCGTCTACCCAGCTGGCTGACATGAACTGAACTGCTCCTTGGCTGTCGGTGGTGAGGGAGGAAAGGCAGGGCTTCCTAGCTTCACTTCCACATTCACAGCTTCCATAACGGGGCCCTAAACTACCTTTCCAGTTCTACCTCCCAGTTCCCTCCTCAGCATTCCACTCTGGGTCAAATGACTAACTAGCATGCTGGACTTTCGCACACGTTTGTGGCAGTTAGTGATGCTAGTTTGAACAGAACTGACTTAGACCAGAGCTCAGAACTCTTTGTAGCCCAGGACTGGCCTCTTCCCTGTAGGCTACTGTCACCCTTCCAGGAACTAATCAACTCTGTAGGTTCCACATGTTCAAAAGCCGTGGATGTCATTAGCTGGTCTCCAGGACTTACCACTTTTGTTCTCCCTAGTTCTCAAAGTTTACATAAAACTCCCAGCACTGTGATTTGATGCTTGAGAGTAGAAATGTCACTTCCCTGGGCATAATCAGAATGAGAATTGTAAAGACATTGATAATTTTAGAACAGGATTATAATTACTTTTGATCAAAACTAATTCCTAATCCTCACACAATTCCCTATCTTGTTTTACTTTCTGTTTCAGGTATTTCTCATAACCTACAATGTTTTCAGTGGGCTGTGTAAAGACAGCCATGTATGTTTGGAAAAGTTCAAAGCTCCTTTTAAATGAAACCCTTATTTCACATAAGATACATAAATAGGATATTCTAACTCAGGGGCTGGCAAAGTTTAGGTTTTGCAGGCCACATGGTCTCTGTCATCATAAAGACAACAAAATGGGAACGACTGTGACCCAATATTTACTTACAAAAATAGGTGGAAGGTCAGATAGTTTGCAGACTTCTGTCCTACCCTACCTCGAAATCTCTGCTTGTACAATGCCCATGCCTTCACCTAAGCTTATTCAAAGCCAATCATCTTCAAAAAATGGTCCTTCTTTCTCCCCCTGCCCACTTTACTTCTTTACTCACTTGGAAATTACTGTTCCATTTATAAGTTTACTAAATGCTACTCGCCACTAAGACTCCCTTTAAAGGAGGAATTTATGGGAAGAAAAGGTAAGTAATGGGGCAAAAAAAGAAGCAAATGAAAAAAATCATAAATGCAAAGTCCCTTAATACAGAAAGGCCTAGGAAGATAGATCCTACTACCAGCCTAGATTTCTTTAGTGTTAGAAATTCTGCAATTCTGTTAGCAAACAGATAATCCTATGCTATGCTATAGTATGTTCTATCATAAAAAGCCCAGCTAACTGCCCTGAAGAGCAAATTTCTAGAATTCTATAATAAAAAGAGTCTTACCTAAATGTGAGGTTTTCTTCAAAGGTTAGAGAACGTAAAAACATGACACATTGCTTGATATTTTGAGAAAGTTAAAATGTACTCTCCCTTTCCACCAATAAAATGGTTCCTTCAGCTACCAGGCTAGTCTCCAGTAGACTGGTGACACAAGGGATTCTTATACATCACATACACACAATTATCAGAAGAAGGAAGGTGGAATGGTAACTCTTTGTGAAAAAATGTTTGAATGGCTCAAGTTCAAAGAAAATACCTACCAGGCCCAGAATCATTTACCATTTTTCTCTTCTTCTTCTTCTTTTTCTTTTTTGATTCTGCATTGGGAGCCTGCATTGCTGCTTGTCCATTGGTTAATACGATAGATTTCTGGGGGGATTTTTTTACTTTTACATTTTCCACTGTTTCTTCAGACAGGTCTCCATTTTGAGCTTTTGACAAGCCCCCCTTCATTGACTGTTTTAGGGATTTTTTAATTTTTCCACCTTCTGTTGTTTCTTCAGATACATCTCCATTTTGAGTTTCTGACAGGCTCACATTCAAGGCCCC
>CAUYSK010045506.1:0-50903 GCA_963575035.1 Avahi laniger | reverse complement strand
AGCCTGAGCAAGAGCGAGACCTCGTCTCTACCAAAAATAGAAAGAAATTAATTGGACAGCTAAAATATATAGAAAAAATTAGCCGGGCATGGTGGCGCATGCCTGTAGTCCCAGCTACTTGGGAGGCTGAGGCAGGAGGATCACTTGAGCCCAGGAGTTTGAGGTTGCTGTGAGCTAGGCTGATGCCACGGCACTCACTCTAGCCCGGGCAACAGAGTGAGACTCTGTCTCAAAAAAAAGAAAAAAAAAAAAAAAAGGGAGGACTCTAGCTACAGCTCATGTGGATTGACTCAAATGACATTCAAATGACATGTGCATGTCTGTATGTGTCAGCGTGCATGTGTGTGTGTGCATGTATGTGTGTATGCATAGATATACAGTCATCCCTCAGGATCCATGACACATTGGTTCCAGAACCTCCTGCAGATACCAAAAGCCATGGCTGCTCAAGTCCCTGATATAAAATGGTAGACTACTTGCACATAACCTATGCATATCCTCCATATACTTTAAATCTGCAGTCCCCAACATCCGGGCCACTGCATAAGCTCCGCCTCCTGTCAGGTCAGCAGCAGCATTAGATTTTCATAGGAGCGAGAACCCCACTGCAAACTGTGCATGCGAGGGATCTAGGTTGTGCACAGTTACGGGAAGATTAGGAGAATCTAATGCCTGATGATCTGGGGTGGAGCTGAGGCTGTGATGCCAGCACTGGGGAGCGGCTGCAAATACAGATTATCATTAGCAGAGAGGTTTGACTGCACAATAAATGTAATGCGCTTGAATTATCGTGAAACTTTCCCCCCAACCCTGATCCATGGAAACATTTGTCTTCCATGAAACCAGTCCCTGGTGCCAAAAAGTTTGGGGACCGCTGTTTTAAATCACTTCTAGATTACTTATAATACCTAACACAAGGTACCGTACTGTCTATGCCATGCTATCATGTTGTGTGTTTTCCTTCTGTATCAAGCCAAGTTAATGAATCTTTAGCAGGAAGATATTTCTAGGAAGCTTGGTTTAACTAAAAGAGGTTTTCCAAGACATTTATCACATTTTATCCTAAATTTCGTATTTGTGTTTTGTCTCCTCTGGAACCGTAAGCTTTTGGGAGACACTGGCAGGGTCTGAATCCACTTTAGCATGTGCCACAGTAGCTAGATGAAGAGACAGGGCAGCATCTCACTGAGTCACAGACATTTCTGCTGATTTCCATCCACTATCCAAGACGAAGTCCCATGGCTCTGGTGAGTTTGCTTCTGTGCTCACTCTACCCACTCTCCAGCCTTGGCAAAGAGGTGTGGCTTCATTATCTCTGAGGTCAGACCCTTCCCCAGAGCTCCTGTCTCCGGCCATCACGCCTCCTCCACCTGCCGTCTGCAACCACAGAGCCCAAACCCCTTTGCTTCAGCCCACTCCTTTCTCTTTCTTCCTCTTATATGCCATGTTTCCCTTTCCTGCCTTTGGAAAGAACAGACTATTCTTCACTACATTCATTTAGTCATTTAACGGCAGGGGTGGCTACCTGGGCCCGTGGCTAATGCAGTCACGCAGGGCTCTGTGGTCAGAAGGAGGCTCAGACTTGGGGTTTAATAGGCTGCTGTTGCTACCTTGGAGTTCTTAATAATTTCACCTTTGAATTTGTGTGGCGGGACAATGGAATTTGCACCAGGGGCTTGGAGCCTGGGCTCATGTGCAGTCCCATTTCTGTTGACTCCTGCTTCTGGCAGGTTTTCCACCGCCCACGCCCCCACCTGGTGGCCAGTCCTCCCAGCCTCCGCTCTCCATACTCAGCAACCTCTGACCCCTTCAACCAGCAGAGGTCTGGGTGCGGGTTCAGGGATGCCTGCCCTAGCACCTGTGAGAGTCTGCACTCACCCCTGATAATCCCCCTGCCCAAGGGAGAATAATTTAAATAGGAAAAAAATTTTAAATCACCATGACAGTTCAAGAAAGACTTTGGAAGAAAGGAAAAAGCTTTTATTCTGCTTTACACTGCACTCCATAAACTATGTTGCCATTCCTGGTTAGCAGTTATTAGTGACCACTAGGTATTTAATATATGATGGAAACTGTGGGGGATTCTGAAGAAATGAAGTCTTGGTCCTACCACCACCCCCATCCAGGAGCTCACAGTGTAGTTTGGGGGCGATCAGATATACTCACATGAAACAGGCATAGCACAATGGCAGGTGATACACAGTTAACAGCCCAGACAAGAGAGACATTCCAGTGCAGTGGGGCCAGGCCTAGGGAACGGGAGCTGGATCTTGAAGGACAGGTGACAGCAACAGACAGCAGAGGAGCATGGGAAAGCCAGTGTTCCAGGATGCTGCCGCGGGGCTGCTATGCACCTTCAACACCTGTCTCAGCCCTGGAGCAGCACATTCGGAGATTGCCGACAGACACCTGAGGGCCGAGCCCACCGGACTTCCCAAGTCTCCACCCTCTTCCTTCTCTCTGTAGGGACATTGTTGAGACCAACCTATTTGACTTTGGAATTCTTTCATCTCTAAACTTAAATTATGAGGGAGGTAGTAGGAATTGAAGGGAGTGGAGAGATTCCAGAGACCTCAGTAGAAATAACTGATAGGATTATGTCAACGATCAGATATGAGGGATGATAACTGGAAAAGAAAAGAAAGGAGTGAAGGGGACACCAAGTCTCAGGCCTGGGTAGCAGGATGAACAATGGGCCTCTGAGAGCCTTGCAGGCACCGGGAAGTGCTGGTTTGTGGCACGGGGTAGAAGGAGGAGAGGTGGGAAGGTGATCTCTGGATGGGGAGAGCTGCTTTAGAACTGCCCTGTAGCTCGGCACCTCCTCAATGCACAACCCCCGGGAGCATGAATCATGCAGAGTACACCGCAAAAGGTAACTCCCGGAGTTGGGACATGCCTGCTAGAACCTGAGGTGACGGTACAATATTCAGATGTAACATCTAGCAGAAAGTTTGATTAACGAGACCAGACTTTGAATCATATGTCAGGGGTTGTAGACATATACCTGAGAGTCACGATGTGCAGAGAGCTGAAGTCATAGGACTGAGGGTCTCAAACAGGAGAACCAAGCAATCAGTCCGGGAACTTTTATAATCCGTGGAGGAAAGAGGAATCAGCAGAGATCTGAGCTGGCCTTTGAGCAAGGAGAGTTGCAGTGCTAGAGGAGATAATGGAAACAAAGCTTCCACACAGAAGGGATGGGGACCACGTTACATGCTGTGGAAGGTCAAGAAAGATGGGACCGTTCACGTCTATGCCTGTCATCCCAGTATAATTATTAGCAGCATCTCTTTTCACTCTCAGAAGTGTCCCTGTTTGGCCACCCTAGTTACTCGTGACCTTTGAAAGAAATGGTTTCAGTTGAACTGTCGGAAGTAAACGCCAGACTTCACTAAGTTAAGGAGAAAGATGAAAGAGCGGAGGCAGAGCCCTGTCCTTCCCCACGGCTCAGCTGTCCCCCGATGGGAACAGTTTGAGAGCGAACAGAACAGAGGAATAGGACAACGGCCAGCTTTATATAGAGGTGTCTACTCTTTGGTTTGCTTTGTTTTTGTTTCAGTGAAGGTGCAGATAAAGACACAGAAGCCATCTGCCCTCACACGAACTGAGCATAAGTGCAGTGCGTCCCCCTGCTGCATGCTGGCTGCTTTGCTGGAATGAATGATCGTGTAAAATCCCACACGTCCAGTCTGCAGAGGACTCGATGGCTCTTCCCAGAGCAGGTGGCGGCGCTCACTTCTTCTGGCTGTTTGACAGGAAGGGCTGGAGCTCAGAGCCATCAAAGGGCACTACAATGGCTTTTAATTTTAATTTTATTACTTAATATAGCATATCATTTAATCATTTAATTATAATCCGTGTTTGTCATCTCCTTATTTTTTTGGAGCATTTTTTAAATGGTGAGACTATTTTTAAAGCTGTGACTTATGTACTAAAATGAACACTTTTTTTCCCCTTCTCTGAGTTGCACGGAAGTGTGAAACAGCAGAGAAAATGTAATCTAAAGAGGGGTGTTTTAGGGTTGAGGAAACTAGAAAGGATATCATTTTAAGGAAGAGAAAAGGTTGCAGTGAGGGGAAGCTGCTTCATTTGTTTGAAATGTACCGCAGATGGGAAAGTTATACAAATGATTATTCAAACAAAAGGGAAAGAGGACATTAGCAGCTTGATACATCACTTGTGTTACCTCGGTGCTTTGCTCTAGAAAAATCTCCTCCCTGCTCCTTTTCTTCTATGGGATCCTGTGGTCCGGCTCAGGAGGAGCAGAGGAGGACAGGCTTGGGGACCACCTGCATTCAGCATGGGGGCTTCTTTAGGGCACAGCAAACTGTGTGTCTCTGACGAGTGGCAATCCCACTGTTGAGGAAGTGAATGCTGGTGAGGGATGGAGCAGGTTAGATATGAAGGTCAGAGCAGCTCTCTCAGGACAGTGTCAGAAAACTCCATTGACTTTTATCATCTATCCTTGAAACATACTTCAAACGAATATGGCATATTCCTCCATCTTTGGCTTTTCCAGCATGTTTCCCAGTTAAGGTAGCCAGATTTAGTAAGAAAAAATATGGGTTATCCAGTTAAAGTTTTAAAGAAACAACAAATAAATTTTTAACATAAAATATATCCCATGCAACATGTGGGACATACTTATACTAAAGAAAATTACACATTGCTTATCTGAAATTCCTATTTAACGGTCATCCTGTATTTTGTCTGACAATGTTTGGACCCCACTCCTTCTTTAAGCTTCTTCTAAAATCAGGGGAACTAAGTTCAATTCAATTCAATAAATATTACGGCCCCTATTGGGAAAGGTCAGCGGGATAGTGGAGGGATATTCAAAGATGAGGAGCGGACGACCCCAGGGAACCCACAAACTGCAGTCTAGACAGAGGTTCAGAAATAAACTAGCAGAAAGTCCTGCCTCATTCACTTCATGGGAGAAGGCAGGGTAGAAACACGGGATATTTGCTACATGAAAGACACAAACACACAACTTAGGGGTTTCAGGGAAATGAAAGCAGGTCAGTTGCACACTGATGGTCAGGCGGGGCTGTGGTACAGACGTGATAGTACGAAGGGCTGATGAAGGGACAGGCAGGCTTCTCGGGAAAGGTGTCTTTCACAGAGTTGTGGGCTTTTAAAGGAGAAGTGAGCAAAGGGAGCTCTGTGCAGAGGAAACCACAAGAGCGAAAGCGCAAGATGGGGCCAGGGAGAGAGGTGAGGTGGGGTGGGGGCAGTTGTCTGTTCCTGGGTCAGAAAATTGTCAAGTGGAGCCCAGGTGGGGCTGGTGGGAGGTCCGTTTAAAAGCTTAGGTTGAGACGAGTGTTTCTCTGCAAGGCCAACCTCTGGTGCCTGGGCAACCTCGCCTCCGCTGGCTCCTTCTCTTAGACAAACAGGGAGCCAGGGCGTGTTTTGTAGATGCATCCAAGACACCAGAGCAGGTGGCAGCCTGTGTCTCTTTGTCCACTGGTCTCTAGAGAAGGGTCACCTAACTGATACCAGAAAGTGGGAAAGAGGAATTGGTAGAGCTAGAGAGGAAATGAAAGGTCTGTTTAGGGAGCCTCTCGTCGGTGCAGGGTGCTGCGCTTCTTGTTTATGCGTTATATCATTTCGTCCTCATAATTATAAGGTAGACATGGTCTCCACGTTCCAGCTGATGACCCTGAGGTTCACATAGCTCACACAGCTAGTTAGTTCAGAGTGTAAGTCCACATCTAACTCAAAGTGGGGAGAAATGATGTGGTAAAGAATAAGATTTCTGAAAGAGACTAAGTTCAAGGGTGGCAGGGAAGGCAATGATTCAGTTGTAGGAAACATCAGAGAGAGGTTTCCTTCCCAAATAGCTTTAGGGCTGTGTGAAGACAATGTGCGAAGGGCCGTTATGAAACAAAGAGTCTGACCCAAGTGGTCTATTGCTCAGTATTCCTTAGAGTATGTTTTAGTTCACCCAGTAGACACAAACAGATCTTTCATCTCCCCCCTCCACCCACCCCGTTTTGCTCTTTTTCTCTTATGCACGAACAATGGATGAATAGTAACAGCTCTTCAAAGCATGCCGGGTGGTGCTTTTTCTATTTCCCATGAAAATTAAACATACGCTCATCTGCACTGTCTCTCCGTCTCTGTGCACATATTGCTACACACACACACACACACACACACACACACACACACACACTGCTCACCACCGTCAGTTAAGCATCAGCCCTGCACCAGGCACGTGTTTCCATGCATTCCATTACTAGCACAGGGCTGTGCTACCCTCAGGTACTGTGAGGATGAAATGCAATGCTGTTTGTCAGCTAGAAAGGATTGTAAAATTATGCCTGTTATTACCACAGACCTTTGGCCTGGGAGACTTTGTTGCAATGTTCAAGTCATTCCATCCCAGTTCCTTCTCATATAATTGAGAAATATTAAAAGCATGACCTGGATCTGTGTCCGGTTCGATTACAGTTATTCAGAAGAGTGACAAAAAGCAGCTCATGTTATATCGATTATAAGGCCCGATTCCATCCCTAACACAGCTATGGAAATCATTTCCTACCCTTGATAAACGATGCTAAACAAAATGTCATCTCTTTCGAGCTTTTCTCAGATTGCCTTTGTGGAAGGCAGATTTGTCACAGACATTATCAAGCACTTGCGCACTTGGCGTGGCGTGTGACGCTGTTCCCACATGAGATCAATTCACTTCTAAGCAATAATGAGAAGATATTCAACACATGAGTTGGCTTGCTTTTTTAACCTTTCAAAAAAATTCCTTGGACATACCCGAGGAGCCCTTTGCTCCTTCTGCAATTGCATTCATGGAGCACTTCGCCCTAAATTGTCAGGAGGCAGTGGGATTTGCCATTCCAGAGAGACCCACGCTTGGAAAGGACACACAAGGACTGAAATGGAATGTGTGCTTGGGGTCATGCCCAGTTGTGGGCCAAGGAACAAAGCCGAAGTCAAGCATGTAGGCAGAGAACAGTTGGTCAGAAAGGACCAGACAAAAAACCAAACTCAGAGAGATTCAATCAGAGGTAAGAGACAGGGAGATTATAATCATAAAATTGCTCTCCTTTAGCTCAAGCTTCATGGGCCAGGAACTATGCTAGCTATTTTGCATATCTTGTTTGATTCCAATATCAACACTGAATGGTAAGATTCTGAATCCCCACTTTGCATGAATGAGGGTAGTGGTTATGAAAATAATTGAAGATTATTTCCATAAATAGCTCAGAGAAGTCAAAATTGTGCCAATAAGAAGAGTGATGGTGGAGACACTAAAGGGTTGATGTTGTTAGGTCTCAAGGACAGGGCCCACCCAGTGAACTCTTGCTGGGAAGCAGACCGCAGTGCCCTGCAGGGCTGAGTAAGGGAAAGATGGGCTCCCAGCTTTATGCAGAGTGGGACATGAGGCAGAGACCATGGTGGACTGAAGTAACTCCAGCTGTGGGAAGGAGAGGATTGAAGGGCAGGGAACCTGTCATGTTACCACAGAGAGTTGACATCTTCCAGGCTTTGAACAAATCATTCACAATCACAGAAATTCTTTAAGTTAGGATTCATATAATGGGCCACAGCGTAGTAATCATCTTCCAACATTTCTTGCCTGTATCCAGCGTCATTCCAAACTTACTGGGCAGGACATGTACATGCATACAACATACTATGATGCACAAAACAGGTCATGTGACCGGTCCCTTAGCTCCCACTCAGTGATGACCTAAGCTGGAATTTGAGATAACAATGACATCAAAGAGGTTAAACAGAAGAGGAATTGAGAATAAATTCAAGTGAAACTCCTTCAATCCCCATCTTTTGAAGGGGCTCAAAGAAGAGAAGAGCAAAAATTATTTGCCATCGACCATGAGTGTTCATGGCAACATTGTTCATGAGAGCCAAAAGGTTGAAACAATCCAAATGTCCATCAATGGATAAATGGATAAAGAAAATGTGGTATATCCATACAATAGAATATTATTCAGTCATAAAAAAATGAAATATTGATCCATGCTACAGAATGAGTGAATCTTAAAACCATTGTGCCAAATGAAAGGAGCCAGACACAAAAGGTCACATAATTTATGATTCTATGCATAAGAAATATCCAGAACAGGTAAACATAAAGCAGACTGATGATTTCCAGGGGATGGAGAAAAGAGAGAATAGGGAGTAAAGCCGCAGCATTAATGGGTGCCAGGTCTTGTTTTGGAGTGATGAAAATGTTCTGGCACCAGGTAGAGGTGGTAGGTGCACAACATTGTGAATACCCTAATGCCATTCACCTTAAAGTGGTTAATTTTGTCTTGTTAATTTCACCTCAATTATAATAAAAATTATTTGCCATGAAAATTGCAGTAAATGCTAAATGGCTCTACAATCCCCCAGTCGTTTCTTTACTTCTGAACCTATAAAGGTGCCCAATACCCCTTTAAAGTACATCCAATAGGCCGTATAGACAGTGACCACTTACTCCGAAGCAGAAGCGAAGGCACATAGCCCAATAAAGGACACTTTTTTCTGATTTGTAAATTTATTCGTATGAGAAATAAAAATGCAACCATGTTTACTTATACATTGAAAGATTTATTTTTGGCTGGGCATGGTGGCTCTCACCTGTAATATCAACACTTTGGGAGGCCAAGGTGGGAGAATCCCTTGAGGCTGAGAGTTCGGACCAGCCCAGGCAACGTAGCAAGACCTTGTTTCTACCAAAAGAATTTTTAAATAAGCTGGGCATGGTGGCACATGCCATAGCCCCAGCTACTTATGGGGGCTGAGACAGGGAAATTGCTTGAATTCAGGAAGGTGAATAGATAAACAGTAGGTGAATAGATAAACAAACTGTGGTACATCCAGACAACAGGATATTATTTGGTGCTAAAAAGAAATGAGCTATGAAGCCATGAAAAGACGTGGAAGAGACTTAAATGCATATTGCTAAGTGAAAGCAGTCAGTCCGAAAGGGTATATACTACATAATTTGAACCATATGACATTCCAGAAAGAGCAAAATTATGGAGACAGTAAAAAGATTAATCCTTCTCAGGGGTTAGGAGGGAGGGAGGGATGTATAGGTGGAGCACAGGGGGTTTCTAGAACAGTGAAACTGTGTGATAAGGTCACGGTAGATACAGGACATCGTGCATCTGCCAAAATCTGTAGAACTATACAACAGAAGAGTGAACCCTAAGGTAAACTATGAACTTAGGGCTAATAATAATGAATCAGTAGTGGCTCATTAGTTGTAACAAATGTATCGCACTACTGCAAGATGTTAATAGGAGAAACCGTAAGCAGAGGGAGGTGATGGGAAGAGGGAGTGTGTGGAACTCTGTACTTTCTATGCAATTTTTCTGTAAACCTCAAGCTACTGTAAGAAAATAGAGTCTATTATTTAAAAAACAAAAACACAATGTGTTCAGGATATTATAAGGAGCTAAGTTAAATTTAGCACTAGGGAAGTCAAGGAAGGCTTCCTGGAAGAAGCAAACTCTGCAATGAGTCTTAAAGAGGAGGAGGAGGAGGCAGAAACGGAGAGAAAATGGTACCACAGGCAGACAGGATAATACAAATGTTGTAAGCTGAATAATGGTTTCCCAAAGATATCAAGTCTTATTCCCTGGAGCCTGCAGGTGTTATCATATAAGGAAAAACATTCTTTGTAGATAGAATTAAGTTAAGAATCTTGAGAAGGGATTATCTTGGATTATCCAGGTGAGCCCCAAATCCAATCACAAATGTCCCTGTAAGAGAGAAGCAGAGGAGGATTAGATGCAGTAGACACAAACGGAGGAGAAGGCAGAGGTTGGAACGATGCAACCACAGCCAAGGAATTCTGGATGCCACCAGAATCCTCTGGAGGCAGCGTGGCCCTGTTGACACCTTGATTTTAGCCCAGGGAAACTGACGCTAAACTTCTGGCTTCCAGAAAGATAAATTCCTGTTGTTTATAAGCCCCCAAGTTTGTGGTAAGTTGTTATGACAGCCACAGGGAACTAATACAACAGGCAAAGGCGATAGTGTATTTCTAGAGTCTCTGCAGCATGCCAACACTATTCTAAGCGCTCCATGTATTTTGATTTATTTAATTCTCATAACAACAAATGAAGCAGATACTATTGTTACCTTCATCCCCATTTCCTGTATGGGAAACTAAGGCTCAGGGAAGTTAGGGAACTTGACTGAGATCACAACTGCTAGTAAGTGGTATAGATGGCATTCAAGGCCAGGCAATCTGGCTTCAGAATCCTCGTGCTTAACCTTTCCTTGGACAGGAAGCAGCTGTGGTGTGCGCAGGGGATACACACGCAGTTGGGTTAGTGAAGCAGTGAGCAGCAAGAAAAGGCTGGAGAGGTGAGCAGGAGCCAGATCACGTGGTCTCCAGTGTTGTCTGAAGACCAAGCTTCATTGTGCGGCATCAGATTCACCCAGAGAGCTTGTTCACACCCAGGTTGCTGAGCCCCACCCTGTTTTGGATTCGGTAAGCCTGAGGTGGGGCCTGAGGATTTGCATTTCTAACAATTGCCAGGTGGTGCTGATGCTCCTTGTCCAGGGAACACACTTTGAGAACCACTGTTCTAGTTGGTGAGAAGCTGTTCAAGAGTTTCAAGCAGGCGGGGCGCGGTGGCTCACGCCAGTAATCCTAGCACTTTGGGAAGCCAAGGCAAGAGCATCACTTCAGCCTAGGAGTTCAAGACCAACCTGAGCAACACAGTGAGACCCCGTTTCTACAAAATGTTAAATAATTAGCCGGGAGTGGTGATGCATCCATGTAGTCCCAGCTACTCGGGAGGCTGAGGCAGGAGGATAGCTCGAGCCCAGGAGTTCGAGGCTGCAGTGAGCTACGATCATGCCACTGCACTCCAGCCTAGGTGATAGAGTGAGACCCTGTCTCAAAAAAAATTATATAAGTTACCCAAAGGCCATGTGGAAGACATTCAACAATATCAGAAGCAAAAGCTTAATGTTTAAAATAGACACAAGTATAGCTGCTCTGTTTCAAGAAGGAAGTGACAAGGTACCATATGTTATTCAGCTTGTCGACTCTGGCATCTGTGAGGCCTTAGCTAAACTACTAAACCTCTCCAAGCCTCGGCTGTCTCATATATAAAGTGGAAAGAGAATTTTAAGAGTGAAATAAGCTAAATAAAGTATAATACTTGCCATATAGTAAACACCCATTACATGGAAGAGATTTCTGTGTTATTACTGGGGCGGGTAGGACAGAAGCTCCACCCTTCAGGATGGATTGTGATATCTGAGGCTTTTTAATACATTTATTTCAATGTAACTGTGCTTTACGGAAATACAGTCATAGTGATTAGTATAGTATAATTTAATTTGTCAAACACAATTTGAACCAAAAAGTTATACATGGTCTAAATTTTAAACAGAAAAAGAAAGCAAGACTTGCAATCCGGATTATGTTTTATCTATTATGAAATATCCTTCTTCAAATGCTGCTAAAACAGGCAGCAAAAATCCTGAGAAATTTGCTTTTACTTTACTTTAGAAAAATAACTTGTGTTGCACTGTAGAAACTTAAAAAAAATTGGAGCAGGAAAGCATTTTTGTAATGCCAGCTTACACAAATTCAATAACTACAGCATAGCCTTAGGGTAGAGGGAGGGTATGTACACGTCTGAGACAAGTACAATAGTTCTGTGGATCTAGTTAATATTACACCTCGCTTCTAAATCTAAATAAAATCTTACACTCTAAGATCTAACCAGTTCCCTCAGTCTTGAGTTAACACTGTCAGTCTGAAGGACATTTTGAAAAACACTGAATTAAATCATATTTAAACACCCAGTTCTAAAATTGTATGGTTTTAAGTGAGCAGTTTTCCTTAATTAAGTGAATTAGATTGATTTTTACCAGACTTATAGATTCAGGCATTGAATAATGTGCCTGGTCCTTCAAGGTGCTGGAATCGTTTTCTATGTTAGGCCATTAATCTTGATCACATTTCAATGAGACATAGAAAAAGTAGGTCTTGTCCTCCTTAAGTTTTAGATGGAGAATAAGGCACTGAAAGTCTACACCCAAGGTCACTGAAGAAATTTGCTTCAGAGCTGCCACTAGATTCTGTGCCTCTGGAAGTTTCTTCCAGAGGACTTTCTAGTAGATTTTGCTGATGCCCTTAAATAAGAGAATTCACGTGGCTTTTCAATCAGTAGGCATCTGGTCAACCAGGGCATGGCATGCCTTGGCAAACTTATGTTAGAAAACATTGCCAGAGGATTCTCAGCCTTTTTCTTGTTTGCCAATATACTGAGCAAAAAAAAAAAATCTCATTATTCTTTTACTTGCTAGCTCCTTAAGAGACACCGAGCATCTTATCATACAGCTGCGGGCCATTTTAGTATCTTCCGTGAATGACCAGTTCCAATCCTTTGCCCAGGTTTCTACTGCTGTTTTTTTTCTGATTAAGGACATTAGTTCCTTATTATATATTTTTGGGAAGTTTATTTTCCCCAGTCGATTGCTGATATAAATGGATTACGAAGTTTGATGTCCCAAGAGAATGTAGTTTCTTTATTTTGTCCACATCCATCATCTCCATGGGGCCCACCTGCCAAAGAGAAAGGAAAACTAAATGTCAAACCGATTTACACCTTAGTCTGATTTAACAACTGAAACAGTCCCTTTAGGGAATGCTCGCTTTTAAGGGAGAATTTGTTTAGTGAATCTCGTCATATGCACCCTACCACCGCTGTCTCCACCCTCATTCCTACTTCTCCCGAGATGGGATTTCGTAAATGGGAAAAGGTGGGCTAGTGTGAGCTCAGGAGAAAGAGTGAAGGAGTCCAGGAGCGCACAGAGTGTTCCAGATCCTTGCTGGTGCCATCTACAGAATGACTGGCCTGGCACTCATTAGGGGACAGTTGGCCCCATCCAAGTCACATGTATTCAGCAAGAACCAACAACTGGCATCTACAGCTGGGGACACCACAGTCTATTTCTTCTCAGCTTGGTAACAGCCATAGCAGCCTGCCACCACACTGCGTTGGCTTCCTCTGGTGCCTGCTGAGTTGCAGTCCCCACTGAGCATCTGCCCCATATTTCATCCTGCCCTCTGGCCTGGGTGACCAACACTCAGGGTTTGGTGCAGGGCCAACCTGCCCTCTTCATAGCTCCATGGCTTTCAGCTTGGTGTGTCCACTTGGAAAACAACAGAAACTTAGAAACATACTACCCTCTACCCTACTCTCTCTCTCCTAACCCTACTGAACATGACCATGTCAGCACACAACCCTTGCACGGCCGTGCCCTCCAAGACCCATGTTGGAAGTGAAGCAAGAGCCCTCTGCCCTTCCCCCCAATTGACCCGACATGGCTTCCTGTCTTAGGACACGTGTCCAGTCACCTGCTCTCCTGCTGTGCTGCCCAGTTCCTCTTCCCACGATTCCCCAGGACTGGAAGGGGTGAGCTTTCCCTGCCTCTCCTCCTGGCTGGTGTTATGGTACCGAGTGCAAGAAGTGACCATCAAGAGACCGAATTGAGCCAAATTGTGAGTCTTTATTAGCTGGCCGGTGACTGTTTTTTGCACGGCTGAGAGGCAGCAGCATAGAGAACAGCCCCGAGCCAGGAGAGACGGGCTCTTTTAAAGACAAAAACCATATTTTGTAAAGTCATCTTTCTGCGCAAGCAGGGTTACGGAAGCCTAGATCAGCATTAATCATTATTAATCTTAGTCAAAAATACATTTAACATTTTGTTTTAAGTCAGAGTATATTCTACTCCCTGTTATCTGGGTACATGAGGCGCCCCTGGGCGTTTCAGTGCTCCAGGGCGTTCTGGCCCTCTGGTCTGTTACTTTATCTTGTTGACGCTTGCAGCTGTGAAGCGTACCCTCCTCCCCCTTTCCCCCTTTATTTTTTGCTTAAGCAAACTGGCAGAAGCGAGAGAGCAGGTTATTTCCCATAGACTTTAACAGCTGCGACATCTCTAAGCTAAAATGCTGTGGTCTGTCTGTGATTTCTGCCTCTTGATATGCTTCTTTCTTGCTGCAAAATCCTATTCTGAATGTCAGGTGCTGATTATTAACTCTCTCTTGGCATTTCTGCTATATCACTTGTTAAAACCTTATAAACATAATTATGGGGTCTTTTGTTGTTCATAAATTTTTGATTATTAAAATCTATCAGTCTTTTCCTTTATGGAGGTTTGAGATTTTTCGGTTTTCATCAGAAGACTTCATGTAATGAAACAGTAAAAAAATGTTTCCATTGTTTTCTTTGATTTCTTACCATTTTTTACATTTAGCTCTTAAAGCTGTATGAATTTTTGTATATTATATGAATTAGGGATATAACTTTATTTTTTTCCTGAATACCTACTTGCCACAATATCATTTGCTGAATCCAAAACCCACTGATTTTATCACAAACTAAATTCCCATGAATACACTGATCTTCTAGATCTGTTCCCCTAGGGCTTCAGATGCTCAGCTGAGGGTTTGTGTACCTGTTGGCATATGTGGGCTCCACCTTCTCCTCTGGGACATGGAGAGGGTCCTAGTCCAGCGTCCTTTCACGTGCAGAGTGGGGAGGATAAAACAGCCTCTTCCCATTGGCTTCACTTTAATTTTTTTTTTAATTTTTTTTTTTTTTTTTTTTTTGAGACAGAGTCTCACTCTTTTCCCCGGACTAGCGTGAGTGCCGTCGCGTCATCCTAGCTCACAGCAACCTCAAACTCCTGGCCTCAAGCGATCCTCCTGCCTCAGCCTCCAAAGTAGCTGGGACTACAGGCATGCGCCACCATGCCCGGCTAATTTTTTCTATATATTTTTAGTTGTCCAATTAATTTCTTTCTATTTTTAGTAGAGACGGGGTCTCGCTCTTGCTCAGGCTGGTTTCGAACTCCTGAGCTCAACCAATCCACCCGCCTTGGCCTCCCAGAGAGCTAGGATTACAGGCGTGAGCCACCGCGCCCGGCCACATTTAAGTCTTTGATCCATCTTGAGTTGATTTTTGTATATAGTAAGAGATAGGGGTCCACTTTCATTCTTCTGTATATAGACACTCAGTTTTTCTAGCACCATTTATTGAGGCACCTGTCCCTTTCCCCAAGGAATTATAATTCTTATCATGCAAAATTGTTTATGTGGTTAAGGGACAGGTGCAGTCTGAGGTTGGAATGCTTGTTAGCATCCTGGCTCTATCACTGACAATCTCTCTGTGTCTCTACTTCCTCACCTGTTAAATGGGGATAATAGTATCTACTTCCTAGGTTTGTTGATACCTATAAGATTGAGTTGATACCTATAAACTTTTTAGAACTATACTTTAGAACTACACATTGTTTAATAGTTTAATAAATAGTAACTAGTTTATTGCATCTATTTCATATCCTGGATTCTATTTGGGATCTCCTTGACAAGATGTAACTGCCCATCCAAACCTAGTACTGAGCTTTTCCTAGGATTGAAGATTACCCACACTTGAGACCTGCCCTCAAGGTGGGACACAATTTTGGGGTGGTCTAGCAGCCCGTGCTCTTCTTCTCTGAAAATGCATTTCCTACAAGAGTGGGCTCCAGCAGCCCCCAGACACAGCTGAATGGACAGGGATGAACCCCTCACCCATGCTGGGCCAGTCAACTTCTCTCCCCCAGGTACCTGGAACTAGGACTCTAGGATGTATCAGCGGGTGGTACTGGAGCAGAGAGATGACATAGCTCCAGGCTGGGGTGACCATTTTGTGTCACATGAATGCAGCTGTCAAGAAGCCAGAGAGAAAACCATGAAACAGACTCACAGAGAATGACAAGAAACCACTAGCCTCAGAGGGAGAAGGACAGAGGAGCTGTGCCTTGGATCCTGAAGCATTTTCCATTTGTGCAGCAAATTTAATGAGCATTTTCTACATGCCACACCCAGGGATACGGCAGTGAACACAGGGACATGTATCTACTCTCATGAAGCCTTAAGCTAGTGGGAAAGACAAGTAATAAACAAGTAAGTAAAAGGCATAATTCCAGGGAATGATGATTATTGTAAAGAAAAAAAAAAAACTCCAAGTGAGAGGACAGAGAGGGAAGGGGCTGGGTGAAAGGGCAGGCATTTTAGCCTGGATGGTCAAGGGTGGACTTTCTGAAGAGAAGCTAAGAACTGGGGCATGAGAACTCCAGGGACAGAGAAGAGCAAGGGTCAAGTCCCCAAGGTGGGAAGGAAATTGTTCAGGTGGCTCTCTGCATCCACGGGTTCAGTGTCTGCAGATTCAAGCAACTACAGATCGAAAATATTTGAGAAATAAAAGGTTTTTTTAAAAAATGCAAAAATTACAAAATAAAAAAATGCAGCACAAAAACTATTTACGTAACATTTACATTGTATAAAGTATTATAAGTAATCTAGAGAGAATTAAACATACAAGTATACCTTGGCGATATTGTGGGCTCCATTCCAGACCACCACAATAAAGCACATTATTTCAATAAAGTTATACGATTTTTTTTGTTTCCCAGTACATATAAAAGTTATGTTTAGGTCGGGCATGGTGGCTCATGCCTGTAATCCTAGCTCTCTGGGAGGCCGAGGTGGGAGGATCACTTGAGGTCAGCAGTTCGAGACCAGCCTCAGCAAGAGCGAGACCCTGTCTCTACTATAAATATAAAGAAATTAGCTGGACAACTAAAAATATAGAAAAAATTAGCCTGGTGTGATGGCACACGCCTGTAGTCCTAGCTACTCGGAAGGATGAGGCAGGAGGATTGCTTGAGCCCGGGAGTTTGAAGTTCCTGTGAGCTAAGTTAATGCCATGGCACTCTAGCCCAGGTGACAGAGCGAGATTCTGTCTCAAAAAAATAAAAAATAAAAATACTTTATTGCTAAAAAAAAAAAATGCTAATAATCACCTGAGCCTTCAGTGAGTCGCAAACTTTTCGCTGGTGGCGGGTCTTGCCTTCATGTTAATGGCTCCTAACTGATCAGGGTGGTGGTTGCCAAAGGTTGGGGTCACCGTAGCAATTTTTTTTAGACTAGTCAAATGATGTGGCAATTTCTTAAAATAAGACAAAAATAAAATTGGCTGCAACAATTGATTCTTCCTTTCATGAAAGATTCCCCTGTAGCATGCGATGCCATTTGAGAGTATTTTACCCACAGGAGAACTTCTTTCAAAATTGGAGTCAGTCCTCTCAAACCCTGCTGCTGCTTTATCAACTAAGTTCATGCAATATTCTAAATCCTTTGTTGTCATTTCAACGATGTTCACAGCATCTTCACCAAGAGTAGATTCCATCCCAAGAAACCACTTTCTTTGCTCATCCATAAGAAGCAACTCCTCAACTGTTCAAGATTTATCATGAGATCACAGCACACACATTTATCGGTTTAGTTTGCCGGCTCACATGCGTGCAGTTTGTGGTGCCCCAAAACAATTACAATAGTAACATCAAAGGTCACTGATCATAGATCACTATAGTTTGAAATATTGCGAGAATTACCAAAATGTGACATACGGACATGAAGTGAGTAGAGTACATGCTGTTGGAAAAATGGCACTGAAAGACTTGCTCAATGCATGGTTGCCACAAACCTTCAATTTGCAAACCATGTAATATCTATGAAGCGCAATAAAGTGAAACACAACGAAATGAGGTGTACCTGTATACGGGAAGATGTGTGTAGGTTACATGCAAATACTGCACTGTTTTATACAAGGGACTTGAGCATCCGTGGATTTTGGTATCCGCGGGGGCCTGCAATCCATCCCTGGTGTATACCGAGGGACAACAAGAAAGTCTCACAGCTGGAGTGAGTCGGAGGGAAGTGATTGGACAAGAGCCAGATCACCATGGGGCTTGGTAAGGAATTTGGATGTTATTTAGATAAAATTTGAAATCACTTTGAAAGTTTTGTGCAGGGAAACAAAACAATCTTATTACATTTTTAAAAGATGGCTGTGGCTGCTGGGGGGGTGGAATAGATTGTGAGGGGTGGGAGGACAAGGACAGACGCAGAGAGGATTTTGCAACAGTCTGGGCGAGCGGGGATGACGGCAGGACCCCACGGGCAAGGGGCGGTGGTACGGAAGAGTGGGAGTCTGATCCATTTCTGAAGGTTCCAGTTCCTGGTTCTAGTTCCTCATGACATCTGTCTACTTCCTGCCCCTGAGTTCATCCAAATTTCCCCCCAAATTTCCTTCTTGCTCAGGCTAATGTGTGAGAAGGATTCTGTATATTTACAGCTGAACCATCCTGACCACACACTTTGGCTCCCCAGGCTGGTCTAATTCACCCCTGTCTAGGACATGATCTGGTTTCTTGTTCCCTGTGTGAAGTGTGTTCTCTTGTGAGTAATACACACAGGAATTGACAACTTCCTGAGGGCAACTTTTTCTTTTTTTTTTCTTTTTTTTTTGAGACAGAGTCACGCTCTGTTCCCTGGGCTAGAGTGCCGAGGCATTGCCCTAGCTCACAGCAACCTCCAGCTCCTGGGCTTAAGGGATCCTCCTGCCTCAGCCTCCCGAGTAGCTGGTACTACAGATATGCGCCACCATGCCCGGCTAATTTTTTCTATTTTTAGTAGAGACGGGGGTCTCGCTCTTGCTCAGGCTGGTCTCAAACTCCTGACCTCAAGTGATCCTCCCACCTGGGCCTCCCAGAGTGCTAGGATTACAGGTGTGGTCCACCACGCCCTGCTGGGAAACTTTTCTTATGGAGAATCTTCAAAGGAAGCAGCCAAAAGAAGATTTAATTTTATGATGTGGGAAAAATGCTTATGATATGTCATATGCCACCTCCAGTTATGCCTACAACATCAGATAAGGAGTACAGAGAGTAGTAAGAGGTGCTAAATAGATATAGCCGATTATATGTGCCGGGACTTGTCCTAAAGGCTTGGTGTATATCAGCTCATTTGAGCCTCAGGGCAACCCTATGAGGTAGGCTATACTCTTTCTTATTTTACATATCATATCCTTGTTCCTATTTCACAGATGAGTAAACTGAGGCACAGAACAGTTCATAAAGCATCTAAGAACACAAAACTAGTTAACCGACAGATGTGTGATTCGACCCAGGTATTTGGACTCCATACTCTAAGTCAATGTTTCTCAACTAGGAGCACTAATGGTATCTTGGGTGGGAGGATTCCTTGTTATACAAGACTATCCATATGATTCACTGTGGTTGGTTTAGTATTCCCGGCTTTCCATACATTAACTGTGTTTAACCCACTCCACAGCCCCTGTGAGTTAGGCATGGTTATTTTCATCCCCATTTTACAGAAGAGGAAACTGAGGCATAGAGAAGTGAAATATTAGTAGCTGAAATATTAGTAGTGATATAATAGCAGCCTTGACTTATCCAGCTCATAAGTGGGGAGGGGGGAAAGCCAGCATTTGAACCCAAGCAGTCAGGGTCCAGGTGCTATGCTTTTAACCATTCTGCAATCCTGCCTCACAAGAGGGTAAGAGAACAGATGAAAGAATGGGGTGCCCTGGCCAGAGAGCACCTTCAAGTAGAGTCCAGCAGACGTTTCAGAGTGGGTTCAGGAGCTCAAGGCCAGAAATATAAAGACTGGCGGGAACCAGTGACCCTTCCCATGTGCAAAACTGGCCAGCAGACAAGGAGAGAGGGCGATGTGGTTAGGAAGTCTAACCTGTAAAGGACACAGCCCAGGAACTGGGGATAACCAAGAAGTGGGAGTCAGGAATCCATAGCAGAGCAAAGCCAAAGAAATGTCCAGAATGCTGGACTGCTGGATGATGGTTTGTCTTCCCCCACTTGTTTTTTCCCCAGCTCCTCTTCCTGCAGTTGTTCATTCCCTTAAAGGTATAAATCTGCCTGGGATATCCTGAGCACTCCTTTGCCTGTAACTCTGCACGTTTGTTCTCCTAGGTATGCTCACAATGGCTAACGACAGGGCTAATTAGCACCACTTGTTTTGTGAGTAATACACACAGGAATTGACAAATTTGGGGGCAAAGCCACTGGTAGCTGATACCAAGAGTCACTCCACTCCAAAAATAATTAACAAAAGCCAAAGCCCAGAGGCCTCAAGATATTGATGGCTGCCCTTCCTGACCTGGTACCTTTTAGCCAACCGCACATCACAGGTGGCAGAGTCTAGAAAACAAAACTGTGAAAAGGAGAAAGGGGCCATTGCCCCAGACACCACCTCTCTTTGAATTCAACCTCCTCCTCTTCACTTGCAGTTCAGCCCTGGGGTCCTGGCCCTGACCCATAACTCTGTCTTCCTTTTTCTGCTCCATCTCGGGCCTTTGAACTTGTGGGGGATTTTGACTCAGACTCTCTGCTCCGGTTCTTCTTATTCCCACCCACTTCAAGGGGAGAACCCCATCCAGGCTTGGGTCACTAGGACCTATGTTCTGGTCATTTGTTTCCTGGTCGCCTTCCTGCAATTAGCTGCCCCAGCCCAAACCCTTTTTTCCTTCCTCTTGTCACATCTCCACAATTTATCACTCTCTGTTAAAATGGTATAGAAGCCCCCAGGTCTAACCACTTCTTTGGGGTTTTCACTTCTTTCTGTGAAGTGTCATGTAAAAATATTAACCTCACATACAATGCGTATGCTTTTCTCCTGTCAATCTGTCTTTTGTCAGTTTAATACCCAGGCCTCACTCACAGACCCTTAAAGTCTTTCCTTCTCTACACAAACATTATTTCAAGCCCACGAATGAGGTGCCACTCCACACTGTGGCCTGGGGGCCAACTTCTGCCTAAGAACCCAACGATGAGAGATGGCTCCCCTACTGCTTTGGCAACATTTATCCAGAACTTTCCATGTACAGACACTGTTCTGTTTCACATATATCAACTCATTTAATTTTTCCAATAACCCTATGTGATAAGTGCTCTATATTGAAGCCTGATGTTTTCACTCACCAACACATCGTGACTATTTTCCCCTGTCAAAAAATATTCTTCTGCATATGGATTTAATTGCTACACGATCTTCCTTTGCATTAACTGTAAAACCTCATGGTTAAGCACACAGGCTTTGGAGTTAGTCTGCCTGTTTTCAAATCCATCTTTACTAATTGCATATGGTCTAGGACTATTTTATAAAGGAAATACATATATATAGCCCAAGGGTTGGCAGCCTGGATGTCCCCAGATCTCTAGCCCACCAGGGCTGCCCTTTACTCCATTAATACTTCCTAAACACCTAGCATCTGCCAGAAGTCGGGGACACGACAATGAATGAGACCGTGTATTCCCTGCCTTGGTGGAGTTTATATTCTAGTAAGGAAGACAGACAGTACCAACTAAAAATGCCAAAGAAGAAAAATGCAAGTGATAAATCTAATAAAGGAAAAAAGCAAGGAGTTGCTGAGATGGAGAAAATAGTAATTCTTGGGAAGTTTATAAATAAAATTGGCTTGAATTCCCAGTCTCCAGAGGATGGGAGACTCAGTGTCCCTCTCAATGTCTCTCAGAATGCAACTGGGGTGGAGGAGAGTCAATCCATGGCATCTGGTCTGCTCTGACTCCAATTCCCTTCTCTTGGATTCCTTTTTTTTTTTTTTTTTTTTGAGACAAGAGTCTCACTCTGTTGTCGGGGCTAGAGTGCCATGGCATCAGTCTAGCTCACAGCAACCTCAAATTCCTGGGCTCAAGCCATCCTCCTGCCTCAGCCTCCCCAGTAGCTGGGACTACAGGTGTGTACCACCATGCTTGGCTAATTTCTTTCTATTTTTAGTGGAAATGGGGTCTCACTCTTGCTCAGGCTGGTCTCAAACTCCTGAGCTCAAGTGATCCTCCCACCTTGGCCTCCCAGAGTGCTAGGATTACAGCTGTGAGCCACTGAGCCCTGCCCAGAGTGGGGGGCTGATGGCAGACTGAATCCTCCCTGACCTGGCCATGCCCTCTTGTCTGGAACTGTCATCATAGTATGGGGCAAAATAGGATGGGTGTTCGGAATCCTGGCCATGCCACTTCCTGGCCACGTAACCCGGGGCAGATGGCTTAACTCTCTATGTCCCAGTTTTTCTATCTGTAAAATGGGGTTATTGATATTCCTAACCTCATAAGTCAGTAGATGTAAAGTACTTAGAGCAGAGCGTGGCACATCACTAAACGTTAGCAATCATTATTATTGAGCACTTGTCCCTGGCAGGAGCTGCGGCAGCTGCTGTATGCACTGTAACTTAATTCATCTGCACAAGGCCATGCAAGGAAAGATAAGTGGTTTTACCCCATCTGCAGATAGGGACATAGAGGCTTAGAGAGGTCAAGTCACTTTTTTTTTTGTAATATACATTGTTCCTTGTGAGCACGTTTTGGCTCAAGTTTCCACAACCAAGAAGTAGCTGGGCTGGAATTTAAACCTAGGAGGGGGAAGCTGCCTATCCCCCGCTCCTCATTCACATCATGCTGCCTCCCCCCACAACGGGTTTAGCGCCTCCTTCCCCAGTTTCTCTTTTTTTTTTAATTTTTTAATTTTTAAAAATTTTTTTCATTTATTTTTTCATTTTTCTTTCTTTTTGGTTATTTTTACCCTGGAGCCTAGAATTGATGACCTCAGCTTCTCTTGATCTGATCTTAATTCCTCTTCCTCCAAAATGTGCTTTGCCAACCAAGTCCTTGCAGGTCTTTACGGGCCCATGAAGCTCCTCCCTTTCATTTTTTTTTGGTTTGTTTTGAGATGGGGTCTCACTATGTTGCCCAGGCTGGTCTTGAACTCCTGGGTTCACGTGATCCTCCCTCTTCAGCCTTCCAAGTAGATGGGATTACAGGCACGAGCCACCAAACCTGCTCCCTTTCAACTGTAGGGCCCTTAGGAGATGACCTCAATGACCTCATCTCAATTATCTCTCCCTCATTTTCTAGATAGAAAAACTTTTATAATTTTCTAAAGGAATTAAACTTTCTCCCCTGAATTGTAAAGTCATGATAAAACAGATGTTCACAGGGACATAGAAACTGATGCGAAATTTCATCAAAAGTTTATCTCAGACTGTTAAACCATCATCACTTTGGGGCACTTCCACATTCCGTATCTACAAGTGTCAACGCTGAGGGAACTGAACGAGGTACATAGAAAGAGCCGTCTCAGAAAAGAGAAGTAGCAGCAGTCGACGGGAAGAGCAACATCCTCAATTTTCAAGATATTTACGAAGCTTGTGTATGTTTTTTTCTTTCTAAGTTCCCTCTTCAAAGAAATTATCCCTCCCCAGTTCCAATAAACTTCTACTTAATGGCACACCCTGTCCACCTTTGCCGTTAAAGGGACAAAAAGTAAGTCAACTATGAGGCACCTTACATATCAGTAAAAACTAAACACAATTATAATAGTGCTGGCAAAGATATGGCAAAACCGGTATTTACACAATTTGCTGGTATCACTGTACCTGGTACAACCCTTTTAAAAGCAATGTAGCAATATATTTTAAGAGACAGTAATTCCTCTCCTGAACCTTTATCCCAATTAAGTCATATTAAAGAGGAAACAGATAAAGTAGCAAAAACTTGGAAATGACCTGCATGTCACAGGTGTTTTGAGAGCTTACTTTGTGGCAGATCCCATGTTATACATTCAACAGAGATAATCTCATTGAATCCTCAGAGCAATTCTAGGAAGTATACACTATTTTACCCCTCATATACCAAATGGGAGCCCAGGCACGGTGGCTCACGCCTATAATCCCAGCACTCTGGGGGGCCGAGGTGGGAGGATCGTTTGAAGTCAGGAATTTGAGACCAGCCTGAGCAAGAGCGAGACCTTGTCTCTACCAAAAATAGAAAAAATTAGCCAGGCATGGTGGCACAAGCCTATAGTCCCAGCTACTCAGGAGGCTGAGGCAGGAGGATCACTTGAGCCCAGGAATTTGAGGTTCCAGTGAGCTGTGATTATGCCACTGCACTCTGCCCAGGGCAACAGGGCGAGACTCTCTCAGAAAAACAAAACCAAACCAAAAAAAAAAAAAAAAATCCCAAAAAACAAGCAAACAAAAAAACCCCACAAAACCAAATGAGGAAACTGAAGCTATAGGAAATAGTGTAATTTGCCCACAGCTCAACACAGTAAAGCTGGGATTTGAACCTGAGGAGTCTGTCTTTGGGATCACATGCTCCATCACTGCGCTGGCCTTTGCCTGCAGTTACCGGCTGCTCCCACGTGATGCTGATATCTTGATCTGATAATAGGCTTTTGAAAAGCTGTGGGGCAAGGGAGGACTTAAATAGTTGAAGAATAAGGAAGGTCCAGAATTCTTTTTCCTTCTACAGTGGCGTATGGAGAAGGGGCAGTGGACGGCATTTCTCAAGCCTCTACAATGTGCTAAGTACTGTAGATAGGTCCTCTCATTAAAGCCTCCCAATTCCCAAGGTAGGAGGTCCTTAAACTCTTTGACAGGTGTGAAAGCTGATACTTAGAGGAAATGGTCAGCTCAAAGTCACACAAGTAAGTGATCACAGTCCCAGAATCCTAGCCCAGTGTGATTCTGGAGCCCACGCTCCTTCCCCAGGCTGTCTCTTTAACAAAGACTCGAAATACAGTAACTGAAGTTAACTCAGACATGAGGGGTGTTGGGGGGGCAGAGGCTGTGGAGATGTTTGGCTGCTGAGCCTGGGGGGCACTGACCCAGCTCCAGAGGCATTTTAAGAATGGAAAGTCAGACGGACCCACGTTTGGGATCCAAGGAGGAGTGGGGAACGTGGTGTGCACTTATCTGCCGATGCTTAACCAATGCAGCTAAGCGGCAGGTAATACGCAAAGTCTGAAGCTATTTCCAGGTGCAACTGGAGAACTAAGTAGGGAAACTGAGGCAGAATCCCAGTCAAGGACTGGGCCAGCATGGCACAAGGAGAAGACTGAAGCACCATGATTTGTGTCTCTCTCCCCACGTTATGGTCTTTTCTGTGTCCACAACTGCTTTCCCCACAGGAGAAAAGGGACAAGGTCAGGGATGTAACGTCTGACTCCTCTCTGGGGATTACCTTCCTGCCTGACAGCCCAGAGGCAAATGGATACAGGAGCAAGACCAATTCTGGAATCATCCATCCTGCTTACCCCCACCTCCTGCTCTTGCTGAGCTCAGCCCGGAGCTGGGCTGGGTGGGCTGGCAGGCAGGACCTCAAAGAGGGGCCGGGAAGGCTGAGGAAGGAGAGCCGGGGAAGAAAACCCCATCGCAGGCTTGTTCTCCACCCTGGGATGTTATCGTATGAAACGAGAATCTTCTCTACATCTCCAAGTCTCCTGCCCCCTGTCCTCTTAAGCTGGTGGCACACCTTTCCCCCTTCTGACAGTGTGGTTCCCAAGGGGACCAGGAAAGGGATTGTGCCAGCAGGGGACGATTGAGGAAAACCGGGCTCAGGTCTCCGTGCCACCCGCAGGGGGTTCTGCATCCTGAGTCACTTTTCCACCAATGAGAAAAGCTAGAGTGCATCCAGGGCTGAGGGCTTCCTGGGACGGGGGGCGTCTCAGGACGGATGATTCACTCCGCTGAGTGCAGAATGAGGTGTCAAGGTGTGTGCTTCCGAGAACCTTGTCAGACAGATCAGACTCACCTGGGAAAGAGGCCAAACCAAGCTGCAGGCAGCACTGTCCCCGCCAGTAGCACCGGCTCCCACGCTCGGCCCCAGCCTGGCCAAGGTGGGGGAGGTGGTCCGTCTGGGAAGGCAGGGAAGAAGAACCGGAAGTATGGCAAGAGGTCGACTATCTCCTTTAATCCTCACTTCCCCCTCTGCGAGCTCTCACCATTTCACAGGTGAAGAAAGGTTTTAGTTCAAATTCTTTGCATTGGAGTCAATTCCGTGAAGTGAGTTGTCCCCACTCAGCCCCCCCACCCCAAAAAGGGCAGAAGTTTTAACGATCGAAAGACATGGCCTGGAATCCAGGGACGTAGATGATAGTAACAGATAATGCTTACTTAGCGTTCACCATGTGTTAGGCATTATTCTGTGCAGTTCTAGTTAATCCTCAGGGCAACCCATAAAGTAGATAACAATATCATTCCCATTTTACAGATGAAAACCAAGGCACAGAGAAGTTAAATGACTCACCCAGGGTCACACAGCTAGTAAGTGGCAAGGCCAGAATCTGAACCAAGGTAGTCTAGAGCCAGAGGCTGTAGCCTTAACCATGACACTCATGGCTACCCAGCTAAGTGTCTAGCTGTCTGAGAGGTGGCTAAGCCTAAGGAATCATGGCTTTATTCTTCTTTCCTGCTGCATATCAGCTCTTGCTGGTGGAAAATGGCCACAGCCAGCTCCTGAGCCCCTGTCTCCTCCATTCAAGTGATTTGGGTCAGATCATCTCCCTGGCCCAGTCAGCCAGGGTGGGGTTGGGAGAGGCAGACAGAGCCAAGATCTCTGTCATTTGTCAATCAAAAGAGACCCCAGGAAGAGTAGGAAGCTGTGAAGTCACAGGAGCATCATTGTTCTACCGTCATGGCTCACAGCTTTCATCTTCGCGGTCACCTCAAGGCCCGAGATGGCTGCTCGAGCACCAGCTTCCAGGCAAGAAGGAAAAAGGAGGGAAAAGCGCAAGGGGCTCACTTAGCTGAGTCAACTCACCTGAAGCAGCATTTCCGGAGGACCTATCGACCTTTCACTTTGTACGAGACCAGGTACGCCCAATGCTCCAAAACATGCCTGTTTTGCATAAGGATTATTTTGAGCTGAAGACAACTGAGAAGAAGCAGATACAAGAAGAACTCTCTGCCCTCCCTATTTGCATAAAAGCCAGACACACATTTACAAAGCCAAAGGTGTCTTTCTTCCCCTTCCTACCAGAAAGGACAAAGGTTGATCACTGAAGACAACTTTAGACCCTCATCCGCCTGAAGAAGCCACCGGAGGAAGCTGCATGGCAAGCTTTACTAACCAGCCTTCGTCCGCTATTTATCTGCCGTCCCCAAATTTGCCGCCTCTGGAGATTCAAAGTCCTTTCCTTTGCTTTGTCATTTCTCTTAAAAATGTACTGTTCTTTATACAAGATGCTCTATAAGCCTGAGTTCAAACCATCTCTTTGAGAATAAATTCCTGGATATCTCCCATGTAAACGCAAGGTCTACATGTTCGTAAATTCCTGTTTGTTTTTCTCTTGTTAATCTGTCTCTTGTCAAGACTGTCCTAGCTAAGAACTATAAAAGGCAGAGAAAAAATTACTTTTCCTCCACTACAACTTGTATCTCATTGATCAGAATTTAGTCGCAGGGCTACGCACAGCTGCAAGGAAATGTAATCTTTTGGCTAGGTGCATCGCAACGCCAAATAAAATTGCGGTTCTTCTCTTTAGGAAGAGGGAGAGAACAGGTATTGGGCAAGCAGCAATCTTGCTACAGTCAATTGCTCACATTCGATGGTACAGGCAATGGTCCTTGACAGATTACAAAATAGTTTCCTCTCCGGTACCTGCTCAGAGGCTCCTAACACATCTGTGCAGTAGTTGTCATTATCTTCATTTTTATAATTGGGGAAACTGAGGCTCAGATATGGGCAATCTAAGGCCAAACAACTAGTGATGGCAGAACTGGGAGACAAATCCAGATCTAACTCCAAGGTCCAAGTTCTTCTGCATTCCCTCTGTTGCCTTCACTGATTTTGGTGGCTGCTGTAGATAAAGATCGTTTGTTGTGAATCACTGCTAATATCAGATGGTATTAGGAGGCAGTAAGATCAGTTGTAGATGAATGGACTACAGAGAGCATCCGTCATCTCCTTCCGTGTTAGTCCTCATCTCCCTCTCCCCAGTGCGCACAGAATACGCAGCCAGCGTGGGACGCTGCTCTCTCTGGCCAACCCGGGGCAACATTTGCGCCAGCTGGGGAGATGGCGGAGAGGCATCGGAGTTATCTGAGGAGAGACAGGCTCCCAGTAATTCCGGAACTGCCAATGCCCCATCCCAATGTTATTAATAAATTGTCCATTTCCTAGGAGAGAAAAGAGAAGGGAATTCACATCTATGATACCCATTTTACATATAAGGAAAGTGAGGCTCAAAGAGGTGATGTGATTTGCCCAGGATCACATAGCCAGTAAGTGACAGAATTGAGATTCAAGCTACAATGGGCCTGATTTGTAGCATTTGCTGATTTCTGTGGCGTACGTATACCCAACACGGCTGACTTCAAGCTACCAACGTGACACAGAGTTGGGAAGAGATGCTCACACTGGTCTCACAAGCCCCTCTGAGCACTGAATAGCAAATATAACACTTTCATACTTTAACTCACCTGCCATTTGCTAGAGGGAGAGGGCAGGACCTTGCCTTTTTTGGAGTTGTCCCCACAGCACATGGCAGATCACTAAATGGCTGTTGGAATGAAAGGACACCATTCTCTTTTCACTAGGCCACCCTGCCTCAGACAGCCACACACACCAAAAACATCACACGTGTATAGAATTTTATTCACTAAGCTCCTTCACACGCAGTGGCTCAAGCAGAGTTTGTTGCCTCAATGGCAGGAAACATCACCTTGAACACGAGGATGCACTCTGAGAAAGGCTCCTTTGGGAACCTGAATTTCTTCCCACTCAAACAGCTTCTTCCCCTGCCATCTTCCCTTTTTTTGAGTTTCTCTAAATTGTGGTAACATAAAATATACTTAATTTTAACCATTAAGCATACAGTTCAGCACATTAAGTATGAATGTATTCATATTGCTGCGTAACCATCACCACTATCCATTTCCAGAACTTTTTTATCTTCCCAAACTAAACACTCACTTCCCCTTCTCCCCTCCCCCAGCCCCTGGTAACCACCATTCTACTTTCTGCCTCTATAAATTTGACTAGGTATTTCATATAATATTGTCTTTTTATGTCTGATATATCACTGAGCGTAATGTCGTTAAGGTTCATCCATATTTGTAGTTTATGTCAGAATTTCCTCCTTTTTCTTTTCTTTTTTTTTTTTTTTGAGACAGAGTCTTGCTCTATCACCCTGAGCTAGAGTGCCATGGCGTCATCCTAGCTCACAGCAACCTCAAACTCCTGGGCTCAAGAGATCCTCCTGCCTCAGCCTCCCGAGTAGCTGGGACTACAGGCGAGTATCTCCACGCCTGGCTAATTTTTTCTGCTTTTAGTAGAGATGGGGTCTTGCTGTTGCTCAGGCTGGTCTCGAACTCCTGAGCTCAAGTGACCCTCCCGCCTCGGCCTCCCAGAGGGCTAGGATTATAGGCGTGAGCCACTGCATCTGGTCAGAATTTCCTTCTTTTTTGATACTGAATAATATTCCATTGTATGTCTATACCACATTTTGCTTATCTATTCATTCCTCAGTAGACAATTGGGTTGTTTTCATCTTTGGCCAATTGTGAACAATGTTGCTGGGAATATTAGCATACAAATATCTATCGAGTCCTGTTTTTGATTCTTTGGGGTATATACCCAGAAGTGGAATTACGCCCTACTATTTCCTACAGCAGCTGCATTGTTTTACATGCCCACTAGCAAGGTGGGAATGCACAGGGTTCCAGTCTCGCCACATCCTTACTAACGCTTTTCTTTTCTTTTCTTTTCTTTTTTTTTGAGACAGAGTCTTGCTCTGTTGCCCAGGCTTGAGTGCTGTGGCATCAGCCTAGCACACAGCAACCTCAAACTCCTGGGCTCAAGTGATCTTCCTGCCTCAAGCCTCCCAAGTAGCTGGGACTACAGGCGTGAGCCACCATGCCTGGTTAATTTTTTCTATATATATTTTTAGTTGTCCAGCCAATTTCTTTCTATTTTTTGGTAGAGATGGAGTCTCACTCTTGCTCAGGCTGGTCTCGAACTCCTGAGCTGAAACAATCCTCCCGCCTTGGCCTCCCAGAGTGCTAAGATTACAGGCGTGAGCCACCGCGCCCAGCCTTTGCTAACACTTTTTATTTTCTGTTTTTATCAAATTGTTGTTTTGACTTGCTTTTCCCTAATGATTAGTGATGTTGAGCATCTTTTCATGTGCTCACTGGTTATTTGTATATCTTCTTGGGAGAAATGTATATTCAAGTTCTTTGTCCATTTTTTAATCAAGTTGTTTGGTATTTTGTTGTTGAATTGTGGAGTTCTTTATGTATTCTGGGTATCAATCTTGTATCAGATATATGATTTGCAAATACTTTCTCCCATTTATTGGGTTGTCTTTTCACACTGTCGATAGATTCCTTTGATGCCCTGTCCTCTTTATTAAGGAAGCAATTCGTTGTTTACTTCCAAAGACCAAAATCCCCTGACTCATTTATGTGGCAATTCTGACTTCTTAAAACACACTGACTGTATTTTAGAACAGCCTGGAAGTCAAATAAAGGGAAAGCCTGGCTAGTCATGCCCTGTTCCTCTCTTCTGCAGTTCCGTGTTTGTAAGGAAAATACAAGGTTACACAAGATGACCTTGGCAAAAAGGAGCAGGGAAAAGGGGGTTACAGGCTGGAGCAAAATGGGAGGGTGTGCGGAGAAAGATGCACTTTGCCAGGACCAGATATAACATTTACTAAGTTTGTTCCAAGCAATTCTAAATCCACAGAGCCATCCTAATATGTCGATGGTATAATTATTCCACTTTACAGATAGAGAAACAGGCCCGGATAGGTTAAGTGGTCTGCCCCAGAGCCCAGACTAGGAAGTGGTGGAACCAGAAGTTGAACCCTGGCAATGTGGCCCCAGAGGCCACTTTATTGATCACTCTATGACACTGTGCAGGCTTTGAAGTCAGAATTGTCTGAATTTTAACCCAAATGACTAATGAATATGTCATTACAGACCCATTAGTAATATTAGAGAAATCCAAACTAAAAACAAGATTTCCTTTACACCTACCTGCAATTTGAAAGTTGGACAATGCCAAGTGTGGGGGGGATGCAATTACCAACAGCACCGTGGGGCGGAGTGTAGACTGGTGCAGCCACGCACTTGGCAGTTTGGCAGTTCTTCATCAAACTAATTACGAGTGTAGTGTATGATCCAGGAATATTACTCCTGGGTGTACACCCTAAAGAAATCCTTACGCTGGTCCACAGGAAACACCTGGAAGGATCTCCTTACAGTATTGTATGTAGAAAAGGGAGTCGAAGGCAACCTGAGTGTTCAGTGCCGGGCAAATAGGTAAAATGTAATTGACATGCACAGCGAGACCAAGCAGACATTAGCATCAATGATGCTACACACTTCAGCGTGGCTAAATCATAAAAACAATGCTGGGTGGGGAAAAAATGAGACACAGAATAAGCCAAACTTATGTAAACTATAACTTTGATGTAAATTTAAAATGAATATACACACAAAATAGCACTAGACATTTTACTAGGATACATACAACATCAAGGATACATGTCAGACACACTACAGGTGTTGAGGAGGATGAGATGGGAAATGATGAGGAAGTAACATGCATACAGACAGGAAAGCCTATAAAAGAAGCGTCTTGCATGGTGGAGGTGAAAAATAAGATCTCTGTATCCCAGTTCTACCGTGTTATTGCTGTGTGACCTTGGGTAAATCATTTCACCTCATTGATACTTGTCTATCTTCCATCTTTCTGGAAGATGGAAGACATGGACCTTCACATTCTGTGTCATGAAGGATGTCTACAGAGGAAGGCAGTGAAGTGGAAAAGCGCACGGACTTGGAGCCAGACAGACCCAGCTGTGGCAGCCATCCACAGTACGACCTGGGGGAATCACTTCATTCTCTAAGCCTGTTTGTTTTTGCTTTTTTTTTTTTTTTTTTTTTTTGGAGACAGGGTCTTTTTCTGTTGTCTGGGCTAGAGTGCAGTGGCATCATCATAACTCACTGCAACCTACCTCAAACTCCCAGGCAAAAATGAACCTCCTGCCTCAGCCTCCTGAGTAGCCCCCTTCCTTCTGTACCAAGTACCCTGGAGGCAGCCACTGTGTCTTATTCAGTCAGCTCAGATCTTTATTTATTTTATTCATTTCCAAGGGGATAAATTCACCTAACTTTCAAGGAGAGTATGAGGTTTCAATGAAATAATGGATCAAAACTGTGCTTAGCATAGTTACTGGACCAAAATAGGCACTCCATAGGTGTTTATTGGGTACCTGCAAGGAGGGATGGATGGATGGAAGGAGGGAGGGATGGATGGATGGTTGGGTGGATGGATGGATGAATGATTGGGTGGATGGATGAATGGTTGGGTGGATGGATGGATAAATAGATGGATGGGTGGATAGATGATAGATGGATGAATGGATGAGTGGCTAGATAGATGGATGAATGGGTAGATGGATAGATGGGTGGGTAGATGGATGAGTGGACGGGTGGACAGATGGATGGCTGGGTGAGAGGATGGCTTGCTGGCAGAATGTCAAGGGGGACACGATTTGTTCTGCAGAAATACCAAGTCTGCATAAAAACCAGGTGCTTTACAAGAAGTGTTTATTATATCTCTTTGTGACCTTAGGTCTATAACACAGATGAGTAAAAACAGGCATAAGCGTATCCATTTCTAGTCAACTGTGACCTACACTTAATCACTCTTGTGTTTATGACTCATCTTGATGAGGCCAGTCTTGCATGAGCCAGCATTCTCCAACTGAGATCACTGGTAGTTCCTGGGGCGAGGGCTGAGATGGGGGAAATATAAGGTGAGGCCTTCCTAATACACAGGATGCCTTGGAAACCCCAATCAGTGATGTTTCACCTAAAGAAATAGGACCCAGCCTTTTCCATAATCCCATCACCATTGCAAGAATGGAGAGATACAGATGAATGGCCAGTTCCACACTGTGTAACTTCTACCATCACTTAGCCTCTCTGAGCCCCATGTTCCTCTTTGTAAGATGAAGGGCTTGGACCCTCCCAGCTCCAAAATGTTCTGATCCTCTGAAAATCCCTGACATCTTCCATCAAAGTCAAAACAAAAATGTGGAGGAATCTCTAAATTTAACATGTTATTTGGGAAGGAAGAATTGCAATTCAGGGTACACACACCCCAGAATGTCCAAAGAACAAACAGAAGGTTAGAGGTTTTATTTTTAAAGAGGAACGTTATGTGCGATCCTGAGAGAAAGTTCACTGGTATTAGTAACGCTTTGGGAAAATGACAAACTCCAATTGGCGGGTGACTGGTGGGCAAAATTAGCCCTAGAGGTGCAGTAAGTTATCTCAGCAACTATACGTAAAACTGGCTTCAGGTTATAACAGGCAGTTTCAGCCACAGGACTTGCAGAGAATTACATTTTTAGAGCAAAGTTATGTACCTTGAATGTTTTTTCCCCAGACCCTTGACTCTGATTTAGTTGGGTAGGACAAGAATGATTCAATTCGGATGAACAAATTTCACACTTCCTTTAAAATATGGACCCAGAACTTTGAAAGAGTATGTATTAAATTTCTTTCCCGTCTGTCCCTATAGAGTCTCCTTAAACCCTTTCAAAATAATTGCATGTATATGTGCCACTATGTCTGTTTATGCTCTTCCCTGGGGAAGCCATACACTTTGGAGACAGGCAGATCTTGGTGAGATGATTAAGGATAGGGAAGACACACAATGAAGTGGATAAACCTCGATAGTCACAGTAATTAAGGTATAAAAAAAGGCGAACCCTCCCAGTCCCAAAATGCTGCCTTCAGGAATTCAGAAGGCAGTGTTCTTGGTGTCATTGGAGGTGTTCTGGGCTAGGTCAAAAAGAAGAGATGGGCTGGGCATGGTGGCTCACACTTCCAGTCCCCGCTGAGGTGGAAGGATCTTGTGCACTGTGATCATGTCTGTAAATAGCCACTGCACTCGAGCCTGGGCCACATAGTGAGACCCTGTCTCTAAAAAAAAAAAAAAAACACAAGAAGAGGCCTGGTGCGGTGGCTCACGCCTGTAATCCTAGCACTCTGGGAGGCCGAGGCGTGCGGATCGCTTGAAGTCAACAGTTCAAGACCAGCCTGAGCAAGAGCGAAACCCCCGTCTCTAATAAAAATAGAAAAAAATCAGTCAGTCTGCTAAAAATAGAAACAAAAAATTAGCGGGGTGTGGTGGCTCACACCTGTAGTCCCAGCTACTCGAGAGCCTGAAGCAGGAGGATCACTTGAGCCCAGGAGTCTGAGGTTGCTGTGAGCTAGGCTAACACCACGGTACTCACTCTAGCCCAGGCAACAAAGAGAGACTCTGTCTCAAAAAAATAAAAATAAATACAAATAAATAAATAAATAAACAAACACAAGAAGAGATGTCTGAGGACACAACCAGGCCAAGGTTACAGGGGTAACGGTGGCCGTATTGTGGGTGGCGAAGAGGGCTACAACCTAATCTCCTTGTCCCACCCCCCTGGCCCTGGGAAGGAGTGAGAGCCTGGGCTGTGTGCTGGGGCAACATCCAGGGAGAAGAAAGGAGGTAATCACAAGTCGTCTCAAACTGTCAGTTACTCTATGCTGAGCACTTACTGAATGCAGACCCTGTGCGTTAACGCACATCACAGCTGGGCTTCCTGAAGCAAGCTGTGTAAGTCACTGGGGCATATGAAGTGACTTTCGACAGAACACAGAGAAGCACTTTTAGTAGTTACGTTTTCATATTTACATTTACCTTCTATTTGTGGCTAGTGGCACTAGTTTTCATTTACAATTATGAATTTTCTTTTAAATAAATGTAAAATATTTATTAAGTAAACATACAGGTGGTACAGAGATATCGCAAAGGTTGCGAGGAGGGTACCGAAATGACAGAAATTTAGAAGACACTGTCCATCAGCATACAGCATTTACCTCATTCAGAGCTCTTTTGGTTGTAAGTGACAGACACCCACTCAAATCAGCGCAAGCGGAATAAGAGACTGTATCCTGACAAGGGAATCTCACAGGATCCTATGAGGTAGGTTTTACCTCATGGGTAAGAATTCTAAGAGGTAGAAAATTCAGCTCCATTGGCAAGAAATGATGAAGCCAAGGCTTGAACCTGGGTCTGTGTGACACCAAAGCTCAAGTACGCTGCACTAGCCACCTGGGCACCATCAGCCAAGTCCAGCCCACAGCCACCATCCCAGACCCAAGCAGGTTACTGGCCCAGTGGGAGGCATTCATCAAAATCAGCAATCCAGCGCTCGCCCAGGAGACAGGAAGGTAGTATCCTAACTTCATGGGGACTCTGCCTGGAAGGAGGGAAGATTTCTCAGAAGGAGCACAGAGCTCTGGAAACCAGGAAGTCTCTGAGCCCCTGAGTCTGGAGGCTGTGAGGTTCTCATTGCAGGCTCACATTCCCGTCTCGGAACAGGAGAGGAGGCCCAGTTGAAGACATTTGCCAAAACTCATGATCCTCAAAAAAAGCTGACACCTGCTGGCCCTTGGGACTGTGACTCCTGGAAGCCAGGTTAGGAGGAGCCTGAGAGAACAAGGAGGGGAGGAGAACTGACTGGCTCCTTCCCCCCAGACGCCTCAGGCACTTCCCAGCCCAAGTGCCTGTTCCCATGGAAGCCTCTGGACACTGAGGTGCCCTGGCCTGGAGGGCCCCAATTTTGCTTTGCAGGGTCACTGAGCCACAGTGGGTGGCTGCCCCACAGGAGGTACTTAGTCAGGGTCTGTTGTTGAGACAGAAAGATAGATGAGGTGGTCGTGGCTCTCCCACTGCCCCAGAGCTGACCCAGGTGTGAGGCAAGGCCTGCGCAGAGAAACACATCTGCCTCAAGAAACAAGCTCCTGTCCTATTTTGGTCTGTTCGTGTTTTGTCTTCTCTGGTCACAATTCAGGACAGGTTGCTGGGTGAGTCAAGAGAAGGCTCCACTGAGCCACTTCCCCTGAGAAGTGTTACAAAGACTTCATGCCTGAGAGTAGAGAGAGGATGGTACTGTCCTAGCGCAAAAGTCTGTCCCAAAGATTGTGCCACCCAGCCAGCGGGGGCGGAGGCTGTCCCCTTCCCAAAATTCCTCTCTGCCATTATCACTTGGGAGTGGTTGCTCAAAGCTCTAGGCTGCTGCCCCAGTGGGGTGAACTAGGTGGCTCCAAGTCTGCCCCTGAGGTCTGCACCTGGCCCTCACATTCCTCCCAGCTCTGTAAGACTCAGGATAAGGTCGCCAGCCAAGGTTACTATAATATGTGCCCAAAGATGGATGAAGGGGCTCATTCAAGTTCTAGATTTTCCAGCAGTCAGCTCTGCCATCATCCCTCCCTGGGGGAGGTAGCGCCTATACCTCACGGGCCACCAGTGCCCAGGGAGGAGGTGTCCAGACCACAGCAGATATCCCTTCTTCCTCTAGCTCAGTCCGTGTTGTCCATGGAAGAAAAGACTTTGGGCCTGGGCCCAACAAGCAGGGACTAATTCTTGAGGGAATTGACAGGGACCTGGCTGAGGGGTACGACCACCTCGGTGCCTGTCTCCGTGGTGGCCCGGGAGCATTTCCGGCTGCTGCGCATGCTGTGGAACTTCTCCGTGAGGTGCTTGCGGAACTTCTTGGTGAGGAAACAGTAGATGATGGGGTCTAGGACACAGTTGGTGCTGAGGAGGCAGAGGGTGACCTGATGCGCGTCGTTGATGGCCTGGTGGAAGTCGCTGTTCTGGTAGCCCAACTCGGCCAGGGTCCAGGGCAGCTGCACCATGTGGTGGGGCACGAAGCAGATGCTGAACACCGCCAGGACCGCACAGACCATCCACAGCGCGCGGCGCTTGACTTCGGCGTTGCGCGGCTGCTGCACCGGCTGCCTGAGCAGCGTGCGGATGATGACCAGGTTGCAGAAGAGGATGATGAGGAAGACAAGGAAGAAGCTGAACACGATGAAGACATGGATGACGAGGACCGGCACGCTGCCCTTCTCGTAATGCTCAAAGCAGCGGGTGATGTTGCCTGAGCCAGCCTCGACGGCCTCTGTGTTAGTGGAGTCCAGGATGAGGAAGTAGGATGCCGCGGCCACGATGGCCACCCAGATGACCAGGGACAAACAGATGCCACGCTTTCGGGTGGTGGCCTGAGCAGTCTTGATGGGCCGAGTTACTGCCTGGAAGCGGTTGTAAGTGATGACGCCCAGGAAGGCCACAGAGCAGTAGGTGTTGATGAAGAAGAGGCAGCCAGCCAGGTTGCACAGGAATTTGGGGAGAATCCAGTTGCCCTGGTTGTAGTAGTAGATGATCCACAGCGGCAGGGAGACCAAGAAGAGCAGGTCGGCCATAGTGAGGTTCACCATGAAGATCTTTATCTCATTGAGTTTCTTAGAAGGATACAGGCGGGCAAAGACCCACAGCACGTAGCCATTGGAGATGACCCCAAGAACAAAGATGATGCTGTAAACAATCGGGAAGAGAGTGTATCGGAACTTGGAATCCACGCGGGAGGAGCCATTGGGCTCCATCATTTTGGGCTGGAAGGGTCAGCAGGTCATAGGGTCCTGGCCGTGCCTGGAAGACCACACAGGAATTCTGGTTAATAAAGGGCCAAGAAGGGACTGTCCTCTTTCATCAATTCCAAGACTCCCTGCTGTGGTTGGAATGATGGTATCCCCTCCAAATCTCATGTTGAAACTTAATCCCCAGTGCAACAGTATTAAGAGATGTGGCCCTTGGGAGGTGAGCAAGGCACAGGACAGAATGGGATTAGCACACTTATAAAAGGGCTCCAGGTTGAAGGCAGAACTCTCCTCTCTTGCCCTTTTTGCCTTCCTGTCCCTTCCACCATGTGAGGTCACAGCTTTCAAGCCACCATCTTGGAAGCAGGTATCTGGGCTTCACCAGACACTAAACCTGCTGGGGCCTTGATCTTCAACACCCTCCAGAACTGTGAGAAATAAATTTCAGTTTTTGTAAATCACCCAGTTTTTGTAAATCTCAACACTAATGAACTGAAACACTCCCATTTTGCACATTTTTAAAAAACTCTAAAGTCGATGGTATCTTCCAATTAATTGGCAGTGGGTTTTTTTCCCGTATAAAATAATGGTGTGTTTTTACAATGAATAGCACTTGAGATTCAATGAAATCAATGGTAATTCAGTTTCTTTTCTTTTATTCAATTTTAAAATATCACTTTTTCTTCATTGGTTTATTTTGACTTAAAGTTTTAGATAATCTATTTCTAGTGATAAGATATATAAAAATCACGTTATAAAAACTTTAATTTTTCTATTGATGGAATTTGAAATAAAAATGTGGCAAATGCTCTATATTTTAAAATAATTTATATGCTCATAAAAAGTCTGGAAAATACAGAGAAGTGTAATATTTAGGTCACCCAGAGCATAAAATGCTAGGCAGTCATTAAAAGGAATGAGTCAGATCTGATTATACCGATACAGAAAGCTATTCCTGGATAACATTGTTAAGTAAAAACAAAACAAAGCAAAAGTTGCAGAAAATATTTAGTATGACACCATTATATATGTGTGCATGAATAGAATGTCTAGAAAGATACAGAGTCGTTAAGTAGCCTTTGGGGAGGAGAGGTATGTTCATTGAGAAGTTTATTTACTTCCTACTTTTGTTCGTTTGAACTTTTAAGGAGCATTTATTATCTTTTTTTTTTTTTTTAATAGAGATGGAGTCTCACTATGTTGCCCAGGCTAGATTTGAACTCCTGGGCTCAAGCAATCCTCCCACCTCAACCTTATTATTTTTTTTTGTTTGTTTTTGGAGACAGAGTCTCACTCTGTTGTCCTAGCTAGAGTGCCTAGCTCACAGCAACCTCCAACTCCTGGGCTGAAGCGATCTTCCTGCCTCAGCCTCCCCAGTAGCTGGGACTACAGGTAAATGTCACCATGCCTGGCTAATTTTTTTTGGATTTTTAGTAGAGACAGGTTGTCACTCTTGCTCAGGCTGGTCTCAAACTCCTGAGTTCAAGCAATCCTCCCGTCTCAGCCTCCTACAGTGCTAGGATTACTTACAGGCATGAACAACTGCACCCAGCCAGCCCTTAGCATCTTAATAATTAAAAATTGTTTAAATACAAGGCCAGGTGCAGTGGCTCACGCCTATAATCCTAGCACTCTGGGAGGCCGAGGTGGGCGGATTGTTTGAGCTCAGGAATTCGAGACCAGCCTGAGCAAGAGCGAGACCCCGTCTCTACTAAAAAAAAAAAAAATAGAAAGAAATTAATCGAACAACTAAAAATATATAGAAAAAAATTAGCTGGGCATGGTGGCGCACGCCTGTAGTCCCAGCTACTCGGGAGGCTGAGGCAGTAGGATCGCTTGAGCCCAGGAGTTTGCTGTGAACTGGGCTAACGCCATGGCACTCACTCTAGGACAACAGAGTGAGACTCTGTCTCAAAAAAAAAATTGTTTAAATACAATTTAAAAAGAAAAGTATAAAGTGGAGAAACCCAGTAGACAATATTTTAACCAAGTAATCAAGGGGAACATCACCATTAATAAGATATATCAACGTCATATACCCCTGATATGATGTACTGGAAAAAACCCAATTATCACTTCTGTGGCAGCCTTGCCAAAAATGCATAATCGCAATTTACTCATAAGAAAACATCAGATAACCCCAAATTGTGAGACATTCTACAAGTGCTTGGCCAGTATTGATCGAAAGTGTCAAGGTCATGAAAGACAAGGGAAGACTGAGGAACTGTCACAGATTAAAGGAAACTAAGGAAACATATGACAACTAAAAGCAATGTAGGATCCTGGATTGTATCCCAGAACAGAAAAAGGTCATTATGGGGAAAACTGGTAAAGTTCAAATGAGGCCTATAATTTAGCTAATAATGTTGTATCGACATTCATTTCCTGGTTTTGATCACTGTATTGTGGTTTTAGGAGTCGTTAACATTGGGGAAAGTTGGGTGGAGGACAAACATGAACTCTCTACTGCTTTGCAACTCTTTTTAAAGGCCTAAAGTTATTTCAAAATTTTTAAAAAAATATATGTATTTTTTAAATACATATATTTATGTATTTATGTTGTTGTTTTAAAAAACAACAACAACTGCCACCAGTTGCTTCCTTTTGTCCCACCTCTTTCGGAGCTGGGCACCTGCCAGGTGCTTCCACACGCACTGCCTCGTTGCATCTCACAAAACCCTTCGTAATAGGAAGTACAGCCTGCGCGTTACAGAATAGGAAACTGAGTACGGGGTGGTTATGTGACTTGTGCAAGATCACACAGCTGTTAAGGGATGGTGCCAGGATCTCAGATGCAGCTCTGTTCCTTCACGCATTCGTCCGACAACTGTTTCTGAGTGCTAACTGCGGTTGGGCGCACCGCGGAACACAGGAGACGCAGGGCGAACGCAGGGCGAACGCAGACTGACTGAAGGGGCCCTGCCCTCGGGGAGCATACAGGAGAAGACACACGAAAGCAATCGCTATGCAAAGAAAACGGGTTGCTGATATGGAGAACAAAAAGAGATCTACTTAGAAAGGAGGTGACATTTTGGTTGAGGCCTGAAGGAAGAACGAGGGAAGAATCTTCTAGGCAAAGGGATCTGCATGGGTCCAGGACTGCGGCAGAGAAGAGCTTGGCAGTTTCCAGGAACTGAAATAAGTCCACCAGAAGGCCCTTGCCCTGACCTGCACCTGCCACTCCACCCTCATCTCACGCCACCCTACCGCCAGGCTCTAGCCAAAACGGACTTCCTGGGCGGGACTTCAAACCTGCCCAGACATTTCCTGCCTAGGAGCCTCCGTGACACCCATCCGCTGCCTGGAAGGCTCTTCTCTACCCACGCCCCACTTTCACCTGGCCGACTCCAACTCCTGCTCGCTGGCCTCGGGCCCAAGACAGTCCCCCACCCCCACAAAACTTCCTGTACTTCATAACCCTGAGCACGGTTGTAATCATATTATTGACATTTGTGTGACTATTTAACACTTCACCCACTTGTCTTGAACACGAGGACAGCAAGCACCTTGTCTGTCCATCCAGCACTGTATCCCTAGCACCAAAAGCCAATCAATGAAGGAATGGGTGATAAGCCGTGTTAATTACACTCGTCCCTTGGGGAGGCCGTGGCAGTGGAAACACTTGCAGAAGCCTAAAGATACTTACAGGTATGTTTACAGGTATGTTTAAAGAAGCAACTGGCTCTGATTGGAATTTTGTTGATTGAGAACATTTCGTACTTTGCTCCATTTAGTGTGGTTTCTCTACACTGAATTAAATACATGTAGGTTTCATTGTTCCCAATAAATCATTGTGATTCCTTTAAAAGCAAACTCATCCTCCAGTCCCACTGAATTACGAAGTTGATTTGAGGGCACGTTTTATGCTGTTTCCTCAGCAGCGAAATTACCAACCTCCACGCTGCTGGGACCTTTTCCATCCCAAGACAGTCTTGCCATCTAATTCTAAGCTCTGGGACAATAGTTCTCAAAGGGTGGTCCATGGATTGGGGGGTGGGAAGATCTACGAGGTCAAACTATTTTCATAATAATACCCAGACATTAATTTCCTTTTTCACTCTACTGACATTTGCACTACTAGGGCAAAAGCAATGGTGAGCAAAACTGCTGGCTCCTTAGCACAAATCGATGCAGCGACACCAGACTGTACTAGAGTCACTGCATTCTTCAGAGCCACAGACTCACAGTGTTGGGGGAGAGAAGGCCAATGTCACTTTAACATGTCCTTGATAAAGCAAGGAAATTATTGATTTTATTAAATCTTGAATAACATCTTTTTAGTATTCCGTGTGTAAAATGGGAAATGCACATGAAGTACAATGGTCATCTTCAAAGAAAACAAATAATAGGACGTGTTGCCAATGATACAATTAGAGAGAAAGAATTTTTGGAAAACTTGTATCTGCCAGCATGAGCTTGGCAGCTTTCTAATATTTAAAGAATTTTCTGATGAGATTGGTGGCAATATTAATGAATGCAATTTTTTTATATTGTGTAATGAAAAGTCAACCTTTAGAAGATCTGCATAACTCAGAGAACCAATATTTTTCAAATGAGCAAGGAATTTATAGGATTTCAAAATTATACACAGGTAAAAGATCCATTCGATGGCAAGACAGACCAATCCAGTGTAGTGTAAGAGATTGCAAAAAGTTGATACGATTTAGATTCTGTTAATAGATTACAACTAACCTTTAAGAAACTACCATTTGTGGGCCAGATGCGGTAGCTCACATCTGTAATCCTAGCACTCTTGGGAGGCTGAGGCAAGAGGATAGCTTGAGGTCAGGAGTTCAAGATCAGTCTGAGCAAGAGTGAGACCCCCGTCCCCATCTCTACTCAAAATAGAAAGAAATTAGCTAGGTATGGTGGCACTCGCCTGTAGTCCCAGCTACTCAGGAGGCTGAGGCAGAAGGATCACTTGAGCCCAGGAGTTTGAGGTTGCTGTGAGCTAAGGATGACGCCACGGCACTCTAGCCCAGGCAACAGAGCGAGACTCGGTATCAAAAAAAAAAAAAAAAAAAAGAAATTGCCATTTGTGGAGCTCTGATGTAGTTTGACGTAGTATCAAAGAAGAGTATCACCAATTATCTGAAAAAGCCATTGAAACTTCCCTCCCTTTACGAGTATACATCTGTGTGAGGGCAGATTTTCTTCATCTACTCCAACCAAACGACCCATCCCGGCAGAGTAACGAGGAAGCAGATCTGAGAATCCAGCTGTCTTCTACTAAGCCTGGCATCAAAGAGGTTTGTAGACAAATATAAATCAACGCCACTCTTCTCCCTAAATTGTGACTTGGAAAATCTAGTTATTTTTCACAAAAATGTGTTATTTATGTTAACATGAAAGAAGTTTATTATTGGACTTTTTAATTTAAAAATGAAAAGTTTTAGAATATCTTAGTGTTAATATAGTAAATATTGATAGATATAATCCATGTAAACAAAAGCTCTTTGGAGTCTTCAATAATATTTTTTTCTCTTTTTTTTGAGACAGTTTCACTCCATCACCCAGAGTGGAGTACAGTGGTGTCATCCTAGCTCACAGCAACCTCAAACTCCTGGGCTCAAGTGATCCTCCTGCCTCAGCCTCCCTTTAAGGATATAAAGGGGTTCTGAGACCAGAAGATTTGAACACTGCTGCTTCCCAATCTCAGCACCCCCCTTTCCTTTGAGACCAAGATGCCCGTTCATCTGGGACTGGCCTTCTTTCTCTCTGTTGCTCTACCCTCATGCCTTGGGGGACCCTGTTCCTGGGGCGATGAGGCACCTTTGTCCTAGCCCTGTCCGAGAGAGGCAGGGGCTGAGGGGCAGCCCATGGCTGGGCAGAGCATGGTGCTCACTCTGGGTCTTTGCGGAAGTCATGTCCCTACCCACCCCCTGAAGAGGAAGGTACCTTCCTCTTCTCCAATTTGGGCTCCAGCCCAGTGGGGTGAGTGCAACTATCCTCCGGAAACTCTCTAGCCAGAGGACCCAGCCCAGGACGTCCTGAGCCCTGCCCCTTGCCTGTCTAGGCCTGTTGAGAAAGTCTTTCTACCAGGCTAGGACCAGGGTGAGGCAAGTGAGGCACTCACTGGGTGCAAAATCCAAGGAGGCACCAAAACTTCTGCAATCAAGATAAATAATATTTTAATGCAATATTTTTAAAAATCAAAAGGAGTATTACTATTTCTTCCTTTTGCCTCAGGCTTCAACATGGCTGTACCTGGCACGATTATGATCCTGTCTTCATTTAAAATTTTGGGGCCAGGAGCAGTGGCTCACGCCCGTAATCCAAGCACTCTGGGAGGCTGAGGTTGGGTGGATCATTTGAGCTCAGGAGTTCGAAACCAGCCTCAGCAAGAGCGAGACCCCATCTCTACTAAAAATAGAAAAAAATTAGCTGGACAACTAAAAATATATAGAAAAAACTTAGCCGGGCATGGTGGTGCATGCCTGTAGTCCCAGCTACTCGGGAGGCTGAGGCAGAAGGATTGCTTGAGCTCAGGAGTTTGAGGTTGCTGTGAGCTAGGCTGATGCCACAGCACTCTAGCCTGGGCAACGGAGTGAGACTCTGTCTCAAAAAAATAAAATAAAATAAAATTTTGGTATTTTGTTCATTATGAATTTTTTTGCATTAATTTTGATTTTTTTAAAAAAATCTCAGCAGGTGAACAAAGCACACACCCACACCCAGGTTAGCTGCTTCACCCATTCAGGCACTCACGCGTGCATTCACAGGACAATCACGCTCGGCTCTGGGACCCGAGCAGAGTACGAAGGCCTCAGTACAGACCCAGCCCCTGCCTTTGAGAGGCTCACAGACCATTTGCAAGAGAAAGGCTCAGAAACAGACAAGTGAGGGTGCTCTGACAATGGACATACCTGGTGTAATGGAATTCACGGAAGTTGCCCCTAGCCCAGCCTTGAGGGCAAGGAATGACCTGCCTATGCTCAGGGACAGAAGGGGTTGGCCTGGGGAATCGAGAGGAGGGGCATCCCAGGCAGAGGGGACAGCAGGTGCTGAGCCCGGAAGAATAGGAGAAGATGTACCTTGTTCTGAGAGAACTTGAAACTTTCGATTTGGCCAACACTTAAAGTCTGAGGTGGGTGAGAAGAGACAGGGCTACAAAAGTAAGAATCAGGCCGGTGTGGTGGTTTGTACCTGTAAGTAATCCTAGCACTCTGGGAGGCCGAGGCGGGAGGATCACTTGAGGCCAGGAGTTCAAGACCAGCCTAAGCAAGAGGAAGACTCCATCTCTACTCAAAACAGAAAAATTAACTGACATGGTGGTTTGTGCCTGTAGTCTCAGCTGTTTGGGAGGCTAAGGAGGGAGGATCGATTAAGTCCAGGAGGTTGCAGTGAGCTATGATGACGCCACTGCATTCTACCCAGGGTGACAGAGTGAAACCCCGTCTCAAAAAAAAAAAATTAAGAATTAGTCAACTCAAGAAGGGTATTGAATGTCAGGCTCAGGAGTCTCTGTACTTTATTCTGCAGAAAATGGGAAGTCATTGGAGGACCCTGAGCATGGAAGGGACAAGGCTGGGCCTGGGTTTGGGGAAGACGGCTTAGACTGCCATGTATAGAATGGACTGGAAGGGATTCGGACCGGAGGCAGGGAGACAGCAAAGAGACAAGCGCAAGTGTCTGGGGGGCTTCAGGGAGCCCGGACCGTGGCAGAGCACGAGGAGAGAAATGGGTAGTTGTGAGAATTACCAAGGAGATGGGATGGACAGAACGTGGTGACGGGTGGGATACTGGGTGAGAGGAAGGGAGGGATCGAGCACAACTGCCAGGTTTCTAGGCCAGATGATTGGGGCTAGGGTGGTGCCTGTCTTTGTGGAGATGATGCTGAGGGGGAACAGCGTGGGGATGGGGAGGATGAGTTCATCTGGGGACATAACACATTTGGGGTGCTGGGAAACATCCAGGAGGATCAGAGTCAAACCCTGAAGACCCCAACGTCAAGGAACAAGATAGGGAAGGTGGAGAAACCACGAAGGAGGCAGAGACGGGACAGTCAGGGAGGAGAACCCGTGGAGCACCGTGCTGGAGGCCCACGGGAAGACAGTCTCAAGAGCATGGGAGCAAGTGGCCAACCATGGGAAAAGCCACTGGGAGATCAATGACAGAGCAGACAGAAAAGTAAACCCTGGACGTGGCAGTGTGGAACTCAATCTCACCCAATCAGTGGGAGAGCAGCTTTCCAGGCATAAACTGAGGAGTCAGAGGCAGGGAAGGGGAATGGCAAATTCTCATTGAAGAAGTTTGATTGAGCAACCGAACGCTGTGTGTAGACCTTGTTTGGATCCTGATTCAAATAAACCAGTTGTAAAAAATATTTTTTAGACAATTCGGAAAACTCGGGCACAAAGAATTAGATGGTATTAAAGAACTCATGTTAATTTTGTTAGGTAGGATAATGATATTGTGGTTATATTTTTAAATCCCTTCTCTATTAGATGCACATAATGAAATATTTATAGATGAAATTGCACAAGATCTGGAATTTGCTTTAAAATATTCCAGGAAAAAAAATGTGCCTGCATGCTAATCCCCATCTTGAAGTTGGCTTTCCAGGAACCCAAGCTAGGAAAATGTGTACTCGAGCCCATCTGATGCTAGAGGCTCCCGGTCCATACGGCCCCCAAGGGAGGCCCAACAGAGATAGGCCTCTTCCTTCCAGACACGGGCCCAGAATCGGTGTGGGGAGCCCTGGGTGGAACTGCTTTCCCCAAAGCCATTGCCCTTGGTGCCTCCAGTACCCGCCTCCCTGGCTCTTCCCACTTCTGCTGCCTTCTGTCCAAGCCCAGGGTCCTGGTTCCCATGTGACTCCCACTCCCTTGGCCCCAACTTAGTGCCCAGCTGGACCTTTGCAGCAGCAGGACCCTTGAAATCACCCAAAATATTAATAAAACCAGCCGAATCTCCTCTGGGCTTGAGGGCTCATCCGTCCATGCTTTTATTCATGCAGTTTCTTCTGCCAAGAAATCTTTCCCTCCTTCTCTTTGCCTGTATGTTCAGTAGAATGTCATTTAAGATTTCCCTGGCCTCACTTCCTCCAGGTGGTTTTCCCCAAGCCTGGGGAGCCTCCTGCACACGCCATTCCCACCCCAGACCTGGTTAAGCGCCATCCTTTGGTTTTCCACAGCTCACAGGGGTCTTTTTTGTTTTTTTTTTTAATTATTTTATGTATTTATTTTAGAAACAAGGTCTGGCTCTGTCACCCAGGCTGGAGTGCAATGGTGTGATCATAGCTCACTGCAGCCTCTAACTCCCAGGCTCAAGTGATCCTCCTGCTCCGGCCTCCCAAGTAGCTGGGACTGCAGGTGTACAACACCACAGCCAGCTAATTTTTCTTATTTTTCATAGAGATGGGGTATCACTATGTTGCCCAGGCTGGCCTGGAACTCCTGGCCTCAAGCGATCCTCCTGCCACGGCCTCCTAAAGTGTGGGATTACAGACATGAGCCACTGCGCCCAGTCACTCACAGCTTTTTATCCCACTGAAATCACTTGTATGTGTCCTCTCTGCCTTCCAGGAGCAGAGACAAGGTCCACTCATTCACTTCCCAGTTACTGGCATCCCACTGTGGATAGCGGATGCCGCGCACTGCGTCGAGGATTCGGCAGGAACAAAACAGGCAAGGTTCCCGCTCTTGAAGAGCTTACGCTATAGTTGGAAGAAACAGTAAAAAATAAGCAGAGAGATAAAGGAACAAGATAATTTCAAATCCTGATGAACTCAATAAAGGAAATAAAAAATAGTGACACAATGAAGATTGGGTAGGGGGCTGCTTTAAATAGAGAGACCACGGGGGGTGGGGGGACAAGGCAACATCTGTAACCTAAACATCTGTACCCCCATAATATGCTGAAATAAAAAAAAAAAAAGATAAATAGAGAGACCAGGGAAGGCTTCTCAGAGGAGGTGACATATGAACAAAACCAGAGACACATTTACCATGAAGTCAATGAAGCTTAAGCTTCAAGGCTACTTCCTAAGCTCTGCGTCTAATTGTGTGTTTGTAATTTGGTATCTTTTCTTCAAAGAGGAGCCTCCAAATTGTATAAGCTTTAGGGACCTGAAAAACCTGTATCTTGCCCTGGCCGAAATCTAAAAAGCGAGAAGGAACAAATCAGGAGAAGATCCGGAGGAAGGGTATTCCTAGCAGAGGGGATCATGTGCAAAGGGCCTGAGGTTGGAACAAGAAACTGAAAGGTCAGTGTGGCCCTTGGGGAGTGAGAAATGGGAAGGGTGGGATGTGATCAGAGGACAACAAGCCCCAGATTGCTCCTAGACCATGGTAAGGAGTTTGGATTTTATTCTACGAGTATCAGAGAGCCGCTGCAGTGTTGTTAAACGGGCAAGAAACGTGATGTGACTTGCTCTAGCTTAGCTGCTAGATGGCAGAGGACAGATGGTAGGGGCAGGAGTGGAAACAGAGAGACCGTATTGGAGGTGAGAGATGGTGGTGACGTGGACCAGAGAGAGGCATTTCCAGTTCTTCTCTCCAGCCCAGCACTCGGCACGAGCCAGAGCAGGAGTTTGGTAAACGTTTGTCAAGTAAACAAATATCTGGCCACCGACAGGATTGCCTGCTGCCCAGAGAGCCGCCACTCAAGGCAGAGCCCTCTGCAACCTGCCTACTCACGCTGTGGTCCGCGGACCAGCAGCAGCAGCATCGCCTTGGACGAGCAGCGTCGGCTTGCTGGAAACACGGATCTCGGGCCCCATGCCGGATCTACTGGATCAGAATCTGCATCTTAACGAGATGCCAGGTGATTCACGCACACACTGGGGTCCGAGAAGTGCTATGCCTCAGCACACCGCCGGCCGCACACGAGCCTGACGTAACACCGTCCTTCACTCCCCTCGCCCGGGATGGAGTCCTCGCTCTCCTCCCACCTCATCTCCCGCCATTCCCTGCTACGTGCTCTACCCTGGCCCCCTGAATTTCTTGCTGCTTCTTTAAAAATGCTATTTCTCCTTGAACCTCTGTGCCTTTGCTCATGCTGTGGCCCCAACCAAGAGTGCCTTTTTCCTATTGCTTTACTTAGAAAAATCTTACTCGCCTTTTGGACCTAATCTAAAGAGCGTCTCCTCTGGGCACCTCCTCTGATCGCCACAGGCAAAATGAGTTGCCACCTCTCTGGGTCACCATACACTGGACATAGTCCTCAGTACAGCACCTGACACAACATGTGTAAGTATTGATTTCTGTGGCTGTTTCCTTATCAGACTAGGAGCTTCTTGGGGGCAAGGATTATTAGATCTTTCTCATCTCTTTACCCCCAGTATAGGGCATCGAGGAATGAATGAATGACCAAACTCCTGATGACGATTCCAAAGAGCCTGGCACACAGGACATGTGCATGGTCTCTCCGGGGAGGTGCACTGGGGATGGAATGGATCAGGGACAGTAAGGCCTCTGGAGTCAGAAAGACTTGGGTTTATACCTGGCTCACCATTTACTTTCTATATGAACTTGGGCAAGTGACTTCACCTCTCTGAGCCCCAATTTCTTAATGTGCAAAAGCTTACAATTCTAACAATGGTTCCAAAGATAAGTGTGCAAAGTGGCTAGAACAGGGTCTGAGCCACAAATGGACAGGCCTCCCTCTCCCTGTTGACCCAGGTGCATGGAACCAGGGGAGGGGACTGTGGGACACCACTGACGCAGGGGCTTTGGCCCACGTACTGGCTCTCCTGCCAGCTCCAGACAGAGCCCCCAGCTAATGCCAGCAAAGCTTTCAACAGCTTGGGAAGAGGATGAGCATTTGGAATGAGAAGGAAGAGGAGACTCAGACCATTCAGTTTAACACATGGGCTCCGTTCTCTGATGGATTAAGGCTGGGCAGCTTGCCCAGGCAGAGCCCTCGGCTGGGGGGCAGGGTAGGAAGACCATAAATATTCAGGGAGACAGAAGAATTCTGCTATCTGAATCTCCTACCCTTTGCCCTGCACAGTTTTCAGCCCCCGCCCCCACTGGTAATGTTCCCAGCCCTTGGGGGACCAGGAGAAGGGGTTGTCATCCACAGCTGGGCAGTCAGAGGGGAGGGACCATTGGGCGCTGGGCAGAAGGAAGTATGTGCTGCTCAGTTCCCCAGAGGAGACTGTGGATCGGGAAATTGGGTTCACCAGTTTGGCTACCCCAAACATTTGGGGCCCATTGAAGTCAGGAGCACAAAAGTCTAAATATTTATAAGCTAAAAAAAAGATACATCCATGTTCATCCACAGCCCCTGCACCAGCAGCCCCTTGCAGCCCCGCAGGTCTGAGGGTACATTCACAAACAGAACGTGGGCTGCAAGTGGCGGGATGGGAGAAACCCAGGTTCCAAGTGGGCACACTCTCTGGCATCCAAGTGCTCCCGGCCCTGTGTGGGGGTGCGCGGCTGGAGGGCAGCCAGAGCCAGGCCACCTGAGTTCAGGGCATTGACAAACACTTCATATTTCCTTGATCATATTTCCTCTTCAAATCAGCTTCGTGAGGTAGGTTTTACGAGATGCCCATTTTTCCAGGGAAGAAAGTAAGATTAGAGAAGAAAACAGAAAACAGACTCATCCACAGTCACACCGCTGGAAAGTAAGTGACAGTCTTGGCATTTTGAACTCCAAGGCCTGTCCTGACTCTCCTAGACCAAGCTGTCACCCCTGCTGGAATCAAACTGCTCCTTGGCCAACTCATCCACTCCTAGTCCTGTCCGATGGCCTGAGAACAGGAGCCCCAAATGCTGTGAGGCCCCAGGGGGAGATGCCTGTGACTTGGGGCCCTGCTTTTACCTTTGCTCCCTGAAGCTGGGAAGGGACGGGGCCAAAGAGAGGGTGCGGTCTGCTCTGTACCCATCTGACTCCTGCCTGGCAGCACAGGAGCTGGGACCAAATCCTGCTTCAACCACTAATCTCACCCTGTGACTCTGAGTGTCTGTATCCTCATTTATAAAATGAAGACTTTTAAATGAACCTAAGAGAAAAGGAAATTAAGAAAGCAAATCCATTTATAACAGAATCAAAAAGAATAAAATACTTAAGAATAAACTTAACCAAGGAGGCAAAAGACTTATACACTGAAAATTACAAAACGTTACTTAAAGAAATGAAAGATGACACAGATAAATGGGAAGACATCCCAAGTTCATGCATTGGAAGATTTAATATTGTTAAAATGTCCATACTACCCAAAGTGTTCTACATATTCAATGCAATGCCTATCAAAATCCTAATGTCATTTTTTACAGAAATCAAAAAAAAACATTCTAAAATTCATATGAAATCTAAAAGGTCCCCAAATAACCAAAATGATATTGAGAAAGAAGAACAAAGCTGGAGGCCTCACAATTCCTGATTTCAAAACATATTACAAAGCTACGGTAATGAAAACAGAGTGGTACTGGCATAACGATAGACATATAGGTCAACAGAACAGAATAGAGAGCCCGAAAATAAACCCTCACATCTATAGTCAAATAATTTTTTTTTTTTTGAGACAGAGTCTCACTTTGTTGCCCTGGGGCTAGAGTGAGTGCCGTGGCATCATCCTAGCTCACAGCAACCTCAGACTCCTGGGCTTAAGCAATCCTACTGCCTCAGCCTCCCAAGTAGCTGGGACTACAGGCATGTACCACCAAGTCCGGCTAATTTTTTCTATATATTTTTAGCTGTCCAATTAATTTCTTTCTATTTTTGGTAGAGACGGGGTCTCGCTCTTGCTCAGGCTGGTCTCGAACTCCTGAGCTCAAACAATTCGCC
>CAUYSK010045505.1:0-13228 GCA_963575035.1 Avahi laniger | reverse complement strand
CCCCAAAACCACTGAATATACATTCTTCTTAACAGCTCATGGAACATTCTCTAAGATTGATCACATCCTAGGCCACAAAACACGTCACAAGAAATTTATAAAAGTAGAAGTTAGCCGGGCGCGGTGGCTCACGCCTGTAATCCTAGCACTCTGGGAGGCCAAGGCGGGCGGATGGTTCTGAGCTCAGGAGTTTGAGACCAGCCTGAGCAAGAGCGAGACCCCATCTCTACCAAAAATTAGAAAGAAATTAATTGGACAGCTAAAAATATATATACAAAAAAAAAAAAATTAGCCGGGCATGGTGGCACATGCCTGTAGTCCCAGCTACTGGGAAGGCTGAGACAGTAGGATCGCTTGAGCCCAGGAGTTTGAGGTTGCTGTGAGCTAGGCTGACGCCACGGCACTCACCCCAGACAAGCAAGTGAGACTCTGTCTCAAAAAAAAAAAAAAAAAAAAGAACATGCAAACCTACATGGAAAGGATTTGCAGTGCTTCCTGATTGTAAGAACCAAGAAAGAGAGCTCTACACATTGCAGTTTTAAAGAAAGTATTTAGGAGAGGGAGAGACAGATTTCTCCTGCTTTCACACAAGGACTGAAATCTGCTGAGTTGAGGTGCTGCTGAAGCTTACGGCACAGAAAGCATGTTTCTACTCTTCCCCCTTACTGTTCAGGTTCGTGTGTGTGCCACATTAATCATTAAACATGCCGTGATCTGACTTTGCATTGTTCAGGTACGCACTCCTGGAAACGGATGGAGCTCCAGAAGTACTAGCCACTGTTCAAGTGTTTACACAATGCTTTGTAGAAGCTCTGGAAAAAGAAAACAAGCAGGTTCGTTACATTGCATATATTACTCATTCACCCCAAAGAAAAAGAGGCTGTTAGGAGTATTTGGCTAATCACCAGAAAGTAGCACTTTATTTTCAGTAATTTTGATGGACTGTTTTTCTCACAAAAGAAGCTTCCAAATGAGTGGCCCTGCAAAGGTACAACCATTTTAATTGAAAATAAATTGAGATGGTTTCTTTCTGTCTCATGCCCTGGTACCAAGAGCATCTGTCTACTGTTGTGTCTGAGAACTCTGTCATGCCAGCGTGTGTTGACCTGAAGGCTGAACTGCCCTGTCCCGGTGTTGTGTGCTGTCTGCAGAGCGGGATGCTGCATCTGATCCTCCCAGGCCAGCAGTAGGCATCCTGGAGTTTATATGGCATGTACTGAATAGGAAATGCCACTTACTGCAAAGCAATACTAGGCATTCTTAATTCTTAGCATCTTCCTTCTTATCAGAGACCCAAAAATTCCAGGAGAGAAAGGAGGTGGTGAGAGTGCCCAGGAGCAGGGATGAGGAGTGGCAGTGACCGGAGGCATGTGTCAGATGTGGTCAGGAAACCAGAGGCTGGGCCTGGGCCCTGCAGACTTGTACTCCAGGGCCCCAGCAGCAGAGGCCAGGCAACAGCTCCCAAGGACTGCTGACGAATTAGAGTGACCGTGTGAAACAGGAGCTTTTGCTTCCAGAGAGCTCTTACCTTTGGGCATTTTAATTGGCCTTTATTTCTAATGGCCACAGACTTAACATTTATGTGGCACTTTGCCTCTTCAGGGTGGCACTGGTCTGCTGCATCTTCCTGGTAATATATGTCATGCTCCCTTGTGATGCGCTCTGCAGTTTGACTAGAGCACAACAGTGATACTCAGCTCTACTAAAACCCCACACATCCTTATGCCAAAGAAACCTCTGAGGTTTTAGCAGATGTTTCAGCATTTTAAGGGCAACAATAAATATTTATGATTTATTTTTTCCCATCCTCATTTTCCCTGGGGAAGTTAACTAGACCATAGCAAAGAGTGTTATCAATGGTACCCAGCCTGGAATTTGGGAGGAGAGCTCAGCTAAAAGGCATTGGCTGGCCCTTGCAAGTGTTTTGCGGCATAACTTTAAATATCTTTTATCCTCCCTTGTACATTCTTTGTATTCCCAGTTAGGACCTGACCTCTGGCGAGCCTCACCCTTAGACTCCTGGAACATGCCTAGGCTGCAGCAGAGGCCACTGGGGAAGTGGTTTTGCTTTTTGACATTAGCTTGAGTTTGTTTTTCTTCTCAGCTTTGCCCTGTGTCTCTGTGTTGGCCTCGGGCACCATGAATTTGGATTGGAGTTGCATTTGCTTTTAATTTAGACTAGTACCCTGATCAGGCAACATGTGACGAGAGATGTAGGGACCACAAACTGGGTCCTGGTGTGAGTCAGGGCAGGGATCCAAAAAGAAACAGGAATCCACCGCCCTCACCTTTAGCTCAGAATAGGAAAGCAATAACCTCTTAGCTTTGCAGACGCCTCCATACACCTATCAGTTCATTCCTCCTCCTAGAGCTGTTCCCATGTGCCTGCCTTTTTAAGTATGGATGTTCTGCCTTCTTGAGTGCCCGTTTTTAGCTAAGCATGATCCTTCATGCATGACTCCTGTCATATTTAGCCCATGCATGACCCTCTTTTCTTTCTGTGTTCCATTCATTCATTCTTAATAAAATGAATGTCTATGAACCAGCAAGACCTGGACCACTAGTGGTAAGAACTTCTGTCTGTCCATGTGCTCCTCCTCTGTCCTGTCTTCCTGCCTTTCACCCCCTGGATAACCACTGTCTGAATTTTATGTTTATTATTCCTTTGCTTTTTCTGAAAATAGTTTGATCACATATATATGACTGCCTAAACCATGTTTTGTTTCATTTTGGTTGGTTTTGCACTTTATAAAACAAACACACAAGAGTAACATACTGTAGATATCTTTTGAGACTTACTTTTTCCACTCAGCATGTTACAAGGATGCCTTTATGTTGCTGTGTGTGTCTGTTGTGAAGTATCGTTATATTGTAGTCCACTGTGAAATGTACCGCAATGTATCCATTTTCCTGTTGTGGGCATTTGGGTTGTTTCCAGACTTTGTTTTCTATTATAGACATGTTGTCGTGGACGCTGTGGGATAGACACTTAGGAGTGGAAGTGTTTGGTTATCAGACGTGCAAAGGTTCAGCTTTAGTGGAGGCTGCCAAGTTGATTTCGAAAGTGGTAGTGCCCACTCACCTCCCCTTGGCAGCTTAGGAGAGATTCCCTGTCAGAACTGCTCACCTTCAGTGCTTCTCGCTCTCCTTACGCTTTCCTCTCACCCCTGTTCTGTTCGGGGAGCACAGTGCAGCTCCATCAGTGCACCCCGTCAGACAACAGGCAAAACCTTCAGGTCGCTATGACAAGCTGCTTTTTCTAAGCTTGCACGGCGGCTCAGCGCTAGCAACCAGTCAGGTGAGGTTCTGGTTCCAGCAGTAGCAGAGTCTGATAATAGCCTAGACAAAATCTCTCACAGATAAAAATAATAAACCTCAGGCAAAACATTGTTAAAAATATATTTGAAGACATTAGAGACCACCTGAAAAAGAAGACAGAAAACAGAGGGTCTTCAGCCCTTGAAAGGGAAACGGCACCTGGCAGTCTTCTGCTGCCCCCCGACAGCTCTCCTTTGAGGGTGTCGGGGGTGGGGAGTCAGGGGCCAGAACTTGGGGCAGGATCTGATTGACTTGAGGTGTGAGAAGAGAGCTGCCAGAGGAACACGAAAATAGAGGGACAAAAGAAAAGCAATGTCAAAAGATAGACGTAAACCCAAACCTATCAACAGGTACATTAATTTAAAAAATTAAGTGCAAGTTAACTAAATATTCTAGTAAAAAGGCAGAGATGTCAGATTGAATAAAAAACCAAGACCCAACTATATGTTGTTCTCAAGAGACTCCTTCTAATGATAAAGACACAGATAGATTGCAAGTGAAAGGAAGGAAAGATGTGGTATGCCAACAGCAAGCACAGGCAAGCTGGTGGTTCCGTGAGCTGCAGATGAAGTAGACTTCAAGGTGAGGAGTGCTACCAGAGGTAAAGAGGGACGTTTCGTAATGACAGGACGGTCAGTTCGTTAGGAGGAGACTAGCTATAAATGGATATGTGCTTAATAACAGAGTTTCAAAATACATGAAGTAAAAGCTGACAGAAGTAAAGGAAAAAATAGATCCACTGTCATACATAAAATACTTAGTAATACATTTCACAATTATATATAAGACCTCTAACTGAAAACTATGAAATAGTGCTAAGAGAAACTGAAGCAAACTTAAATATGAGGAGAGAGAAACCATATTCATGAACTGTTAAGATGTCTGTTCTCCCCAAATTGATCTATTGCTTCAGTGCAATCCCAGTCAAAATCCCAGCTGACTTTAAAAATGGAGATTGACAAGCTGATCCTAAAACTTAAATGGAAATACAAAGGGCCTAAAATAGCCAGAACAATTTTGAAACACAAAAGCAAAACAAGAGGAGTCACCCTGCCTGGTTTCAAGACTAAAAGCTGTAGTAATAAGACAGTGAGATATTGGCAAAAGAACAGACATAGATCAGGACTGAGTTTGGATGTAGACCCTACATACATGGTCAAGTGATTTTTGACAGAGACACCAAGGCAATTCACGGAGCAAAGGAAAGTTTTCAACAAGTGGTGCTGGAATAACTGGATGTCCATCTGGGAAAAACAAACCTCGGCCTCTACCGCGTAAAGCATACAACAGTTAATTAGACATGGATCGTAGGCTACAACAGAATGTTAGAGCTATAAACTCCTAGAATAAAATGTAGGAGGATGTCTTTTTTGATGTTGGAGGATTTCTTAGGAGGAATGCAAAACAAGAAACACTAACTATATGAGAAAAAAATGGGTAAATTAGACTTGATCGGAATTTAAAACTTCTATTTTTGATAGATATCATTAACAAAATGAAAAAGCCAGCCCCCAGCTGGGAGATACTTGCAATGTATAGATATGACAGAGGATTTGTGTCCAGAATATATATGTCCATAAGAAACAAACCAATTTTTAAAAATGGACCAAAGAATACAGACTTCAAAAAAGATGTATAAGTTGACAGTAAACACATGAAAGCTGTTCAACATCGTTTGCCATCAGGGAAATGCATAATAAAGCAGGCATGAAAGCAAGCATGCATGAGGTAATGTTACACACCCACTACAATGGCTAAAATCAGTAAGATTGACAACACCAAATGTTGGCAAGTGTGTACAGCAACTAGAATTCACATAAATTACTGGGGGGTGCAAAATGGTATGACCACTGGAAAAGTGTATGGCCTTGTAAGGTTAAATAAGCATCTACTCTATGACCCAGTAATTCCACTCCTGTGGTACTCACCCAGGAGACATGGAAGCATATGTCCACAAAAACACATAGATATAAATGTTAGTTACAGCTTTATTCATAACAGTCCCAAACTAGAAACAACCCAAATGCCCATCAATAGGAAAATGAATATATAGCAACGACTTCTGAGCAATAACTAAAGAATGATCTACTCATACACAATAATACAGATGACTCTCAAAACAAAGCAGAACAAAACACTGAGCCAAAGAAGCCAGACACAAAAGAATACATACTCTATGATTCTATTTACATGAAGTTCAAGGTTAAACAAAACTCTCCTGTCAAAATCAAAATATCGGTTGCCAGGGTGAGGTGGAGGGGTTGATTGTTAAGAGTCACAAGGGAACTTTTTGGGGTGATAGAAATGTTCTGTGTCTTGATTGGGATGGTGGTCACATGGATTTACACATTTACCAAAACTCATCAAATTGTATCCTTTAAGCCTTCATGCTTTAAGACTTCATGCTTTCTAGATTTTACTTCAATTTTTTAAAAAAGCTTCTGTGCCTTTGGGGGCATGGACAGCTTATACCACTTGGCCTTCAAAATATGTGAGCACCATTGTTGTTTTATGCTTTCGTTCTTAAAAAAACAATGCTGAAATACCTAACATCTCATAATGACTTTGGCAGCTCTTACTGAAATAGAAGATTTATGTGTATAATTGAGTTCATGTGAGGTAAAGAAGTCATACAAAGACATCAAGAGCATAACTTTATTTTTCTTAAGTCCCGGAAGGTGACTTTAAAAAGGTTCATTTTTCTGGAAAATAGTTATAAGGTTATTGGAAGGATTTAAAAAAAATGTTGAAGAAAACATTCTGAACATGTTAATACTGGTGGGTCTTTTTTCAGCAGAAGATGCAGGATTTTGTATTTTCCTAACACCCTTTTCAGTCCTAACATTCATGGTTTTTGAAATTTTTTGTCTTATTGTAGCTGAAATTTTCACTCAAGACCTACTTTCCTTATGCTTCTCCATCTCTTGCCATGGTGCTGCTGCAATACCCTACAGGTAGGTTAAGGTTGATGTTGCCCATATCAGAATGATTTCTGGGGAAGAACATTGACAAACTAGAACCCTTCATTCCCAGTCTCTCATCTGTAGCATGAGGGAGATGCAATTAGTTATTTTTAAGATCCCTTTAAGCTCTCAGTGTCCCACATTCTGTGGATTTTGATGTAAGACTCTGCTTGGCTTCCCAGTTATGACCACTTACCAAAAGAAGAAAAAGGAAAAGAAAGTGGCCTCTGGTTAGGTTTTGATAGTCTGCCTACAGATAGCACAAGCTCTGCCGATGCCAGTCAGACCCACCGGACGCCAGGAACAAGCCAAGACTTGGCTGCGTCAGTATAAAATGCTACATTTATTAGTTTTTCATTCTTTCTACTCCGTGCAGCCTGTGGCAGAAGAAAAGATAAAATAGTGGAGGAAGCCAAAGAAATTTAGGGGAAATTTCTCCCAACCAAGCCAACAGAGGGATTTTGAAAGAATTCAGTGAGACACTCAGACCACACCTCTCCTGATTTCACTTGCCAGCCTTCCATAGGCCACATCCGGTTGAGGAAGTGATGGTTCTGCCCCTCACTCGAGTGGTGTTGATCTGGGGGCTTCCTGTGAGCTCTTGCCTAGGCAACATTTCAGAAACAGTGAAGGCGTCCTCTCCCTCTGAACCTGAAATCTAAGGGAAAGGCAACCCTGACACAAGCCCAAACTGTGCCGCCCAGAAAGGAGGGTGCAGAGGGAGGTAAAGAGCCAATAGCGTCTCCCTTTCATGCCATCACGCCATCTTTGGCCTGCATAGCTTTGCTGGAGGAATGTAGATGATTCAGAGGTCTAGAGCATTTTACAAAGTCTAAATTCCTCTTCCTTTTTCTGGAAGATGTAGATTCTTGCCCATCGTGGTCCACCTGACACTGCCCTCTCAGATGCCAGAGGTGGGGGTAGTGATGGCTTCGGTGGGATCTCTGGCTGATGGTTTCATGAAAACCTGTGGGAACACAATGAGAAAACTTTATTAACAAGACAGAAAAATCAGAAATTCACCCTTCTGGGGTACACCTTACAACTTAGATCAGATAAGCAGGGCCTAAGGTCAGCAACATGGGAAGCAGAATGGACTCCAAAAAATGTATTGGAGTTGTTATTTTTTTTTTTTTTTTTTGAGACAAGAGTCTCACTCTGTTGCCCCTGGCTAGAGTGAGTGCTGCGGCGTCAGCCTAGCTCACAGCAACCTCAGACTCCTAGGCTCAAGCGATCCTACTGCCTCAGCCTCCCGAGTCACTGGGACTACAGACATGCGCCACCATGCCCGCCTAATTTTTTCTGTATGTTTTTAGTTATCCAGATCATTTCTTTCTATTTTTAGTAAAGACGGAGTCTCGCTCTTGCTCAGACTGGTCTCAAACTCCTGAGCTCAAACAATCCACCCGCCTCGGCCTCCCAGAGTGCTAGGATTACAGGCGTGAGCCACCGTACCCGGCCCCTGGAGTTGTTATTTTTTAAGTTCAGAAACTTAAAAGATGAAGGTCATACACGGCATGAACTCAGCCCTCTATCTTTTGGTTTGTGTGATTTTTCTAGATTTATGCCCTAAAATAAACAAGTGACTTCAAGCAGAAGTACAAGAACCTTGTGTGCTAGTTCCTAGAACAGCTGTCTCCATATTACTTTTGGAAAAAATGAATGTTATATTCACAAATTGAAGAAGTGTGTTTTAACAGTATAATCTTCTATTCATCAGAAATTTATTTTGTGACCATTGTGAAATCTGGGAGGGGCATAAAATATCACATATGAACCCTATCTAGGACCTACATGTAGAGAGGAAATAAAATAAACGTCTAAACAACTAATAAAAAGGAAATGAACAATGCCTTTAAAAGGCTATGAATGAAGGGTTGTGGAAGTTGAGAGGAGGGAGAGGGCTGCCTCTGTGGAGTAGTGGTGGTACCTCCACTCGTGTTATCTTCCTCATGGATTCGATTGTAGAATCTATCACTGCATGAAAACCTTTTTCAGATGTTGCTTAGAACTACGGATACATGCATGCTCAGATGTGTTTAAAACCACAAGTAATTGTGAAACCAGAGAAACTAACTCAAGAAAAGGCATTTGTTTGCATCATTCCCATGTATTTTTTTTTTCTGGCCTTTTTTTTTTTTCTACTGTAAACCCAAAACCATATTCTGAATTCACTATAGCTGTAGGAAAACAGTTGGGCAGACCATTGCTAATTCCTTGTTGGCTGCTTTATTATAGTTCCCATGTATTTTGAAATTACAAATTATTAGTGATGGAGGTGGGGGTGGGTAGGTAGGAAAGAAAAAGCCTGGGGCATCTGCAACGTGGCATTTCTCAGTCCCAGGGAGGGCTCCTATGCAGTCTCCACCTACTGCCATGTTCCTGAGTTAGAGAGTCCTTGAGGTTCAGCTCTGCATAACGCTGACAGATCTCACTTCTCCAGGCTTAGGAGACAGAGAGTGTCTGCGAAAAGCATGAGAGCAGGGTGCGGGTTCTGTGGGCCAGACAAAAGAGGAAAGGGCATTTCCCTAAAATGCCAGGTCTTAGCTGGAAATGGTTCCAAACAGGTTTGACTTTTCTTCAGTTTCCCTCTGACTTCTCTCTCTCCACCCACAGATACCCCACAGGGACACTGGCACCAGCCACTGAAGCACATTTCTGAACTGCTCAGAAAAATTGTTGAAGACCAGACTTGTGGGTAAGCAAACAGTGACCACTCCTAGGTCTGCTGCACGTGTGGTTTCCCTTGATCCTTACTTTCCCTTTGAGCAGGGCTGACAGATGAGACAGGTGAGCACCGTCACAGGTGAGAGGTAAAGGAAGCTCGTGGCTGCACGTGTCGCTTTGGGCAGGTCAGAATAAATAGGCCTGCATGTATAAATACCTGTATAGAAACTCTTCTAAGTAATGTCTGCCCTTACACGTTTTGAAATACACAGGCGTAACAATAACAGAAGAGACCCTAGAAAAAAACAGTGCCCACATGCTGGGAATCCTGGCCGTGCAGAAGGAAAGGGTGCTTCTCTGGGTCCTTCCTTCTTCTCTCTAGATCTCTAGGGAAGGAAATTCTAAACTTCTCCTGCACGGGTGCGTGGAATGTTAAATGTTTGTTTTTCCTTCTATTTAATAAATATTTCTCTAAATTATAAAATCCATTCTAACATAAACTAATTTCTAACATTATGGTATTAGGTACCCTCTTTTTTTTTTTTTTTTTGGAAACAGAGTCTCGCTCTATTGCCCAGGCTAGAGTGCCATGGTGTCAGCCTAGCTCACAGCAACCTTAAACTCCCGGGCTCAAGCAATCCTTCTGCCTCAGCCTCTCGAGTAGCTGGGACTGGAGGCATGCACCACCATGCCCAGCTAATTTTTCTATATATTTTTTGTTGTCCAGATAATTTTCTTCTATTTTTAGTAGAGATGGAGTCTCGCTCTTGCTCAGACTGGTCTCAAACTCCTGAGCTCAAACGATCCACCCGCCTCAGCCTCCCAGAGTGCTAGGATTACAGGTGTGAGCCACCACGCCGGCCTACATACCCTCTTATATGTGTTATTTTCCTGAAAGCATTCACATTTTGGCTTTAAGTTCTTTTTAACATAATACTCTTTGGCTTCCTCTTAACTTCCTTGCTTTTAGAGTATGAATAATATTTTATTCATTGTCTATACTAGCCTACTGAGACTATCTTATTTGTTCCTTTTGTCACTTTTCCTTCTTGAAATTCTCTGTAATCTCATCACTGAGCCAACACAGATTATGGTTGATGCTGCTATGTCCACAAGCACTGTCTAAAGGTTTGGGTGCCAGATACTCACTCCTCCATTCCCCAAGATTCTTACCAATAGAGAATAGACAAAAAAGCACTGGTAACCATATGGAGACCAGAGTATTGGCTGTATTAATTATCTGCAGCACCCTGTTGACCCCACATGTACCCTTTTTGGTTGTCTTTATTGAAGAAAGAGCAGGACTTAGACCCAAAACCTCATGGGGCTCCTACCTTAACCTAGACCATGAGGCCACCTTTGGGGGTAGGTATGCAAGCAGGTTAGGCCCTTTCTCAGTCAGCCATGTGGAACTGTCTTGCACACTCAGTTACTGGTGGAAAAGAGAGAAGGACCAGGCTGATCTCTGACCCCTGATCCAGGCATGCTGCAAGGGGTGTGCAGGGGAGGGCACTGGTAGAGCCCCTTCCTTGCTTTGAGACATCCTAACCCAGCCCACCACCAGTGTGGCCCCCAAAGTGTCAGCTCTGACCCTTTCCTGGGGACAAGGGAGTAAGATGAATATTCCCACCTTTCCTTCCTTTTCTGTCTGTTCTGCACGCTTGACTGCAGAACATTTAATCGCTTGTTCTCAGGGAGGATTTGGACAGGAGGAAGGCGGTGACCAGGGCGGCGAGCACAGTGCTTAGAACTCGGGAGTTCCGTGGGCCAGGCAGAGGAACATGGAACCAGATCGAACACAGACAGACCCCGCAGCGGGGTCTGGAATACTCCTGTTGCAGTCACTTCCCTCAGTCCAGAGGGGAAGTTCTGATCTAACTTGATCTCAGGCCAGTCCTGCTCCATTTATTCCAACGGAGATGATAAACTGCTGAGACTGTCACTGCACGAAGGGCTCTACCCTTCAACCAAGCATTGCAACTCCCAGTCGCCAGTGCAGCGAGATACAGCTTCATAAAAGCTTTAACTTTCCAGTGTTGATGTATATGTGGTGACAGGAAAGCATACATGCAACTCATTAAAAATTAATAATCACCGAAACATCCACCAGATCCTTGTGTCTTGTCAGAAAGGAAAGAGCACGTTTCTGCTTGCGTCCCACCCGTCACCCCTTCCTCACGAAGGGTGGAGGCCAACAGCCTTCTCTGGTCTCCATCTGGACCTGAGGGAGCCGCCCTCACTTCTGGCTCTCAAGCCACCCGGGTGACTGCCTTTGTGGCTGGGAGGCCCCATTCTCCACAGCAGCCCAGCTATGCAGGCCCTGCAGAACACGGGAGACATGTTGCTGGGTTGTCCTGCGTTGTTCCTGTTGGTTACAGGCACAATCTTCCTTTCTCACAGCCTGTGCTCACTCACGGTACCTGGCTATAAAAACTTGCATGTCCTCAGCCCTCATGGGGTTTCTGAGAGGCATCCTTTGAAAGTCCTGAGATGGGTTCAGAGTGGCATTCAGAGAGACTTCCTGAGTCTAACTTGTGTTCCTTGCAGGTTATACCTCAGTGGCTAAGTACAATATGAGCCAGCTGTTCACAGACATTAAAGTGGCTTTAAGAACCAAAAGGCAAAAGAACTCAGGTTGCCCGGCTGCCATCTGTTTTGGCTCTGTTCCAGGTCCTGTGGCGGCCCCTTTGAGAGCTGGTTTTTGTTCGTTCACTTCGGAGGATGGGCCGATATGGCGGTCGAGCAGTTACTGATGTCAGAAGCTGAACCCCCTGCGGCCCTGCTGTGGCTCTTGGCATTCTACTACAGCCCATGTGACGGGAGTCAGCAGAGAGCACAGACCATGGTAGGTGGCAGGCCCCACGGCTTGTGCGTCCAAGGGCAGCTCTGGGGTGCCGAGGGGATCCTGCCGGGGGGGCACTGTAGATGGTTTGGCTTCCGCTGACTCCCCCCACACCTAAGCTCTGCAAGCTCATGGCGTAAGTCGTGGTAATGTGTAGTTGTCCATCTCGACAGGTGGACTAGGGCTGGGCTTGTGGTCAAAGACATTGTCCTACCTCCACAGAGTTCCTTGGAGGCAAGACACTGCCACCCTGTTCTGGGAAGTGCTGAAGGGATGAGGCACAGCCCTTCTGTCCTTGAGGTCACTTGATCTGTCCTTGCTCGGCTGCCCTTGTTTACAGATGCTCCTGACCCTCGGGGGCCTGTCCTCCAGGGACATCTGCTCTTCAGCCAGCTCCTCTCTCCTGCTCAGCAGCCTGGCCACGCCTTCTCCATCTTGACTTACTGCTTTCTTGGATCAGCCAACAGATTCTCACATTACCGGCTTTGTTTAGACCTCTTACTAAAGTAATCACATGATATTAACCACTTTGCTTCTGAAAAGGGACTGGGTCATTTCCTAAATAACAGAGCAGCTAAGTATAGGTAGGACGGGGTAACTGTCTGTGGCAAAGACAGTTGTTATTTCATGTGGAATATAATAATTACAGGAAGCAATGCTTTGATTAAAGGCTTTGGCACCTCCCTTGCAAACATTTATTTGCTGGTTTTTAAAACTTCAACTGCCAGTGCTTTTTGCTGATTTAATAATTAAAGAGAACAGGTTTCATTATGTATAGAGCAGTGTTCCTATTTGCTTTATATTTTCTGTTGTTGTTTGAAAAGAGCAGAGACTAGTACAGATGTTTGTATGTTTTATTTTTTTAAAGGCATGATGGGAAAAGAAAAAATTTTGGATTTTAAAAAGTTGGAATTTGGTGATAATTTATTTTGGATCAAAAATAAAATATTTTTTAGAAATTATCATAATCCACATAGGTATTTGAGGTTTGCTACCTGATTAAAAAGAAAGCCTTCTGTTTCTTCTTCCTTAAAATATCACATTGAAACTAATTAAAGAAAATCCTAGTTTATGTTTTTCATCATCTTATTTTTAATAATAAGCTGTATGAAGTACTCAGAATTTCTATAGCCCTTTTGTATGCATTTTGTATTTGCTTCTGTATATGCTAAGTTGGTGGATATGTGTTAAATTCCTATCGGTCACGGATACTGACAAAGATTCACTTTTTTTTTTTTTTTTTTTGAGACAGAGTCTCACTTTGTTGCCCTGGCTAGAGTGAGTGCCGTGGCGTCAGCCTAGCTCACAGCAACCTCACACTTCTGGGCTCAAGCAATCCTACTGCCTCAGCCTCCCAAGTAGCTGGGACTACAGGCATGCACCACCATGCCCGGCTAGTTTTTTCTATATATTTTTAGTTGTCCAATTAATTTCTTTC
>CAUYSK010045503.1:0-37267 GCA_963575035.1 Avahi laniger | reverse complement strand
ATGGTAGCTTGCTTATGTCAGCAGTGAAGAAGCCTGAAGAGTGAGTGGCGAAGAAATTGCAAAAGGTATTTTCCATAGCTTGTTGAGAATGGAATATTTTTCCTTGTAAGAAGTGGTCCAAAGCCTGGAAGAAGTGGTAGTTAGTCGGTGCAATGTCTGGTGAATACGGTGGATGACAGAGAGTTTCTAAGTCTAGCCTGTGTAGTTTCAGCAGCCTTTTTTTTTTGTGACATTTAGTCTTGCAAGAGGATTGGCCTGTCTCTAGTGATCCATCTCTGCTGCTTAATCGCAAGCATCCTCATCATTTAATCCAGTGGGTTATAGTATATATCTGCTGTAATTGATTGACCAGGTTTCATGAAGCTGTAGTAGATAGTACCAGTGCTGGACCACCAAACAGACACCATTAACTTTTTTGATGAATATTTGGTTTTGGACTCTGTTTTGGCACTTCTTCTTTATCCAACCATGTGCCAAACACTTGTGATTATCAAAAAGAATCCATTTTTCATCACATGTAACAATAAGGTATAGAAATGGTTCGCTTTTATGTCCTGACAGCAAAGAAAGGCAATCTTAGAGATGATTTCTCTTCTGACACTAGTTCAATTCATGTATTACCATCTATTCAGCTTCTTTATCTTACTGATTTGTTTCAAATGGTCCCATATTGTTGGAATAGTAATGTCAGACCTTGCTGATAATTCACACCTAGGTTGAGAAGGATTCAGCTTTCGGCTCATCATTATCTACCTTGGTCTCAGGTCACCCGCATGGCTCATTTTCAAGATTATAATCACCAGAATGGAATTTCTCAAACCATCGACATACTATGTATTCATTAGCCACTTCCTTCCCAAATACTTTGTTGATATTTTGAGTTTTCTGCACTGCATTGGTTCCATGACAGAACTCATATTCAAAAATATCACAAATTTTTGACTTCTCCATGATTTCACAAACATTGCTCTAAAAGAAATTTTTTGAAAGATCATCACAAGCCAACACATGTGTTTGAAAGAATGAGGATATACCTTCACAATAAAAATATAAAATAAAAAAAAACACAAACCAAGAAGTGTCAAAGTGAAATGTCAGAGATATCAAATGTCAAACGTAGTATTTAAGGAAATTCAATATTCCATACTTAATAACCTATAATTTGTTATGGCTACCTAGGAAACTAATACACCAAGCAAAGTCTGAATGAGCATTACCAAAGGGGAAAGTACCAAAGAGGAAAGAAAGGTGAGATCCTTCTCTTGGCTTTGTCAGATCTGATTCTTTAATTGTAGGAGAAATGTAAGAAATTCTTCTCTTCTGCCATGCAACAAAGGTTTTGGCATGTGGAAATGAATAGAGGGTTTTTAGACTCTTGGGGCCAGATTTTACAAGTGATTCCATGGCAAAGGCTAAATGTATTTGAGTACTATCTTTAAAGTCTGCTGGTTAAACACATTCAAATTCTACCCCAACTCATATTTTCTGCCTGTTTCTACACATATTCTCTATTCGTAGCATCATCTCTCAAATTCTGACCTGGAGGTGACTAATATAATGCATAGACTTTTTTCCTCTTTTACCAAAATTCTTATAAGTTACATAATATTTCTTTTCAAATTAAATCTTGGACTGCAGCATAGCAAAACCTTATAATTTTCATTAAAACTAAATTAATTCCACTATCAACTATGCTATGTGAATATCAAATATTAATTAATTTATCTGTGAATTTAATTCATACCAACAAATAATTCCCTAAAACAGCTTTCATTTGAAGAAAATGACTCCCTGATTGCCTTGAAAGAGTAAAAGATTTCTTTCTGTCCTGACCCAGAAACCAAACTTAATCTGTGGCAATGGAATCTCAGGTAGATTAGGAAGGGAGGAAGGATGGAGAATGGAAATTTTATTTATAATCCATTTGCATGCTTCTTGCTAAAATCCTAAAAAATGTATTATGATACAACCACCACCATACATTAACAGCTTTGTGACAGATCGTATCCTTCGCTAGAGTTCAAGGTTCCATACTCAGTGAATTCTGATCAAATTTTCCTTCACACATTCATTCAGCTATCAATATTTATTGTCTACTTAAGCACAAAAACTATATTCATTGTGCTTAGACAGCTCACAGTTTAAAAGCGACCTAAAATTGTAAACAATTTTAATACTTGGTGAAAAAGGCTACAGTGTAGAAATAAGTTCAGTAAACCTGAAAATATAAAAAAAAGTAGTTTGTCAGTTTGAGAAATTAAGGAGACGTTTTAGGGGCTGGTGATGCTGGTTATAGTTTCTTATGAAGAGGAATGAAGAGTAGGAGATTCCCAGTTAGATAAGTGGACTTGACCATTCCAATTCAAGGGAATAGAGTGTCCAAACATAGTCATAAAAGAAAGAATGGCTCACTTTATAAATATAGAAATTCAGTGGGACTGATATAAGGTATATGCAAGGGATGGTGATGGGAAGTGATCTAACTTTATAGGCAATAGAGGAGGCAAAGAAGTCTTTCAGGCAAGGTGTTTCTATGGTCATATTGATTTTTGAACAATTGTTCTGTAGCAGTGTTGGATAAATATTTGTGTAATCATATAATTATTTGTGATGATTAACATTTTAATGTCTGCCTTACCCAATAGATTATAAATCCCTTCTTTTTATTTATTTTTTAGTCCTTACAACCTAGCATAGTATCTGGAATGTAACAAGGACACAAGCATTTGTTGACTTAATAAAAATAAGGGCAAGAGCCTGGAGGTGGAGAGAAAAAGAAGATGAGAGAAGGAATTGATTAGAACATTGTTTACAAGGCTGAACAGAAAGGATGACATTGATGTGGTGGGCTAAAGAGAGTGTGATTCTCCAGATTTCTGGCATATAAAACTAGAAGCACCCATTGATGACTACCTGTAAAGGTAATTTTACCCTTGCATTTTTAATGTTCTTCATGTTTATGGCTTATCTCATTCCCTACCTAGATTGTAAGCACTTCAAGGGCCATGGTCATGTATGGTATTGAATCTCTAATGTAGCAAACACAACACGAGCACACACAATCCATTTTATTTGTACAAATGAAGCAGTGAATAAATTGATTCTAGCCACTGGCATATGATTGATTATGGAGGGAGAGGCACCTGAAACAATGGCTGAACTTCAAAACATCAGCCTCTTCAAATCTGAGTGATAATGCAAAATCCTGAATAATAAAAGAAATGGTAATTTGCACTTTCATTTTCCTGCTACTAAAGATTATTTTGATTTTTTTATTTATTTAGCCATAATATGCCCCAAGCAAGCATGTTTGAGAACCACAGGCAAAAAAGGATGCTCAGGAGTAGAAGACATATGGTGGCTTTTCCAGTTTCACAGATTCCATTCTTTTCCAGTCTAAAGTATGAGGCTTCCCCAAACTCAGCTGCTATTAACACAATGTAAGGAACAGATGTTTACCTATAGTTGGTCATATGGGTAAAATGGGCAAATGTGACTCATTTTCACAAATCTACATTTTCCCCAATCACAATAGGCATCTTCGTTATGCCACTGAAGTTCTCATGTGACACTGCCTAATTCCAATGAAAATTGCAATGAATTCTCTTATTGAAAGAGTCCAAGGGCAGAGTTTCATTCACCATGCTATTTAGGTGCAAACCTACAGAATTGGAAGGGAATTGCTAGACATGGAAGTGCTATGTGGGGACTTTATGCAGCTCCCGTTGCCAAGGTAACAGCTTCCTTTGTTTCCTTTAAAAGCTGCAGCTTTATTTGAAGCCTGGTTCTCAGGTACACTAGAAGCAGTTACAACATCAGAAAGGAAAGAAAGCAGCTAGACTTTGAGGAAACATTAAAAAAAAAAAAAAACCTAAAACTAAAACCAGGACTTAAAGGATGCCTCCAATTTTTTTTTCCATGTCTTCACAAAGAAAACTTAGATTTTTTCCATCTAAATATATTTATAATAAAAAGACTGGAAATGTTTTGCAAACTTTAAACATACAATTTTTAAAAATCTCCATTATTGACCAATATTATCATTTTATTATGGCAATTTCAGGAAAGAATTTGAATCCTTTCTGAAACATCAAGGTGTTTGTTGCCCATGGGTAAAAATGTGAGGTTTTAAGATTTAAGGGAAGATGACCATAAAAGCCAATTGACTGCCTAGAGGAAATAGAAAAAATTATACGGAGAAAGATGTTTTAGTCTAGAGATCAGCTAGTTAAAAGTGGAATGTCACTGTGGACCAGGACTGGATAGGGATGAAGGAGACTTAAATTCTAGTCCCACCTGTCAATTATTCACTGTGAATCCCTGTAAATGTTATTTGGTCTTTGTGAGTGTTGCTTTTCTTAAAATGAGCTTGGACAAGACAATGCTCTTTAGGCTATTAATGGATATGTACACACACACACACACACACACACACACACACACACACATGGTCAGTTACATTTGAGAAATGCCAACTGAAATGTTCTGTGATGCTTGCGATATGCCAGATGTTATATTTTTCTCTATATATTTACTCATTTAAATTAACCCAAGAATATGCTTGAAGTAGGCATCATTATAATCTTTATTTAAGGACACAGATACCGAGAGATTAAACCTCAAGTTCACAAAGCTACCAAGAAGCAAAGCTGGGCTTTAAACTAGCTCAGTCTGGTTCTAGAGCCCATGGTCTTTTTAGCTCTCATGCTATATTTTCTCTCAAAGTTCAATAGATTTCCTTATTATAGTATTTCTCATTTCTTTGTTATACCTACTATGGTATAAACCTCCGCAGGAGAAGTCTATTATGCAGACCTCAAATTCATTAACCACTGAATATTTTTTTCAGAGTGTAATGAGGAACTGTGGAGACACTCTGAGAAATGCTGGGCTAAACAATCCATGTCCCTTGCATTTCTAACATAAAGTGATTCTGAGGCTATAAGCAGAGAATTTCACACCTTACTCTAAACCAGCAGCCTCTAACACTGACATCTTATTAAGAATTAAAAAATATTAAATTAATAATTTGCAATTTTATGAATGATTTATAGCTAGCTTACTCTCAAATGTATTAAATTTTTGTTTTCTAGAATTTGTTCAGTCCATATTATCTAGAACTTCCTTTATGACTCTAAAACTTTCAGGTCAGTTTTACTATGAATCAATAAAAGTAAGGAAGAAGATCATTTTCCTGTTTCTATAAAGTATATTCTATAGATAAATATGACTATATTTAGATTACTTATTCTTTTGTATTTATGACAGAACTGTTTATCTGCATTGTGCAAGATAAGTGAGAAATGACCTCTGGGAGCTTAGGTTGAACCAATCTTGGGGGAGTATATGGAATAAATTAATAAGGTTATCTTTAAAAAATAAATTCCTTCTTTAGCAAAAAACGTCCATAGTCTTGAGACTCTGGCTTTCTTGATCTCCAGCACTACTGCCATATTAAATGCCTCACTGTGTATGTGAGTAAACTATGTACGTGTGTTTAGGCCATTGCCTCAGCCAAGTTTCTGTTACAGAAATAAAAAGATGCCTAAAATCTTAGGCCATAAAAGGTTGAAATATGCTATAGGCTGACATGGGTTAGGTATCTAAAGTATTATAATAAAAAATTGTATAGACTTCAGAGTTAATTGGAAACTGGGTATAGGTGCCCCTAGACTTAAATCTAAATGCCTTCTGATTTTGACTTTAAGCTGAATACAACATAAAATTTTATAATTGAGTCTTTGTTACTCAGTGTCTCTTTTTTTCTATGTTTTATTTATACTGTACACATCTCTATTTTTCCATTGCTACCACTGCATGGCACTTGTTACATTCTGTACATTAGGGGAATAAACTCAGTAATATTTATTAATCAAATCCATCCTAATTACCTTAGTCCTGTTACCTAAGAAGAGGTATTTGTGAAATTGTCAACTTAGGCAAGACATATGGGCTTAGAGTGGGAAATATAATTTGTTTGTGAGAGACACTCACACCACATGATTGTATTAGAATATTGCTAAAATTACAGCTATTCCTCTTATCAAAGCTGAGCTTTAGTTATATCCTTTAACCTTATTGAGACAGATGTTTCTAGAGTTTCAGGACATCAAGGGACTGGAACCAGCCAAAGTTTCTGTTTCTGTTCTTTGTTTCTTTATTTGTAAAATTTATTTCACATCAAATAAAATACTAAGCAGTCTTTAGATATTATTTATACTATTATTTTAGTTTTCCCTCTAAGCTCAGATTTCTTTGAATATCTGGATAGTCCTGAACCTTAAATTCATTTTGTATCATTTTTTGTTGCAGTCTAGGCACAGAGAGATTTTGTGCTTAGGGTACCCTGTCAAGCTCCGTAAGGACACATAATCAATGTTTCAGGGTTCAGGATGAGAATTAGGGGATGTGACTCATCTATTATTTGCTCAGGACAAAAGCTACAAGACAAATAGGGGATCCAACCATAGCTCTCTTAATCCATTTGTGATAAGTTCAGTAATGACATGCAGCTACAAATTTTTACTTAATTTAGAACATTGTGGTACAAGTTTCTCTCTACTCTCAAAATATGAACTTGGAAAGTAAGGCAGTATGTACTCCAAACAGAGACTTTGAGCCAAAGATTTTTAAAAATTTTCTTTTCCTTTAAATAATTTTTTTTAGGAAATGGTTGTATAGATCTTGTTATATTTTATTATAATCTTGAGAAGGAAAAATAGTTTCAATATGCTGTGGTAGTATTCCCAAACTCTGGTTGGTTTGAAAATTAATATCCTGGACTTGTCAGCCTCAATGCTATAAGACTGTAAGAGAAAGCTGTTGTAATCAAAATACAACACTCAAATTTGAAATTCTCAATCATCTAAGCAATCAGTCTGGAACTTAATTTCCAGGCTTTGTAAAGGAAGAAAAAAGCAAACTTTACAGAATTTGGCCTTTCTTCTATGAAAGACAGACTTTTTTGCTGTAGGACAACACTACAATTTACCAAATATTTCTTAAAAATTCAACAACGACAACAAGCATTGACTACCATATATTTCCTGCATGTGCATCACTAGTCACATAACATGAAAAACAAGGGATGAGGAGGCTGGAGTTAAGGAGACAGGTTGAAGACCAATTTCTATAAATGCACATAACAAATGCACAAGATATGATTGTCACCCTGAAAACACTTTTGAGGCAACATTTCTTGGTCCAAAATTACTATCTTTGTTCCATAGTAAGGCTCTATAAAAGTTAAATTTACCAAAACTGATTTTTTGATATTTTCATTAAATAACTCCTTAAGCTTATCATCATTTTAAAGCAGTCAATTTTTAAGTGAAATATAATATTGGGTTTCTAGTTTAGCAGCAATTGACTTTATAGCAAAGATACTTGGACCTTGATATGACCAATTAAGATCTTTCAATCTTTTACTTTTCTTTCATTGATTCACATTAATATCCTATTCGAAGCATGCCTGTTTTACAGGATTAGACATTGAATCTGGGTATAGTGCTTTTCTAAATTAAATAAGTTATGTTTCTAAAAAACTCTTCTAGAAAATGTCTTCACTGATAAGCAAGATTCCAGTGCATATATAATTGTCAAAATTTTATAGCCATAGCATAAGTCAATTTTTGCTTAATAAAGCTTGAATAAATTACCATGTTTACACTGTCACATCCTTATTGCAAACTTTTTTCTTACAACATAGCTCAAAAATTCAAAAGCCACAGTTTGAATTAAAGAGTAAGTTTTTGTGAATTGTAGATCTCACTGAGCTATTTTTTTTTAAAGATGAGCAATAAAAGTGTCATAAAAGCCATATAAACATATTGCCTTTGGTTTATGTCTAAATTAAAAGCAGCTAAATGAGTTCAAAATTTGGTAGAAAATTTCTTCCACATGGAAGTGGAATAATTCAGAAGGAAAGAGAAAATAAGACATATACTTCATCCTCCCACCCTTTTATACCTCCTCCTATAGGTAAACAATTTTTTTAGTTTCTGGTTTATCCTTCCTATATTTATTTTTTCACAAATAAGCAGATACATCAGTATCTTCTTATGTTTCATTCTTCACTTAACAGTATGTCTAGAAATTACCCTATATCAGTTCATAGATATTTTCTCATTACTTTTTACAACTACATAGTTCTCATTGTGTGGATATATCATTCTTTATTCAACTACTCTCCTATATATAGGTATTTAGGTTGTTTTCAACACTTTGTATTTACAAACAATGCTACAGTAAATAATTTTGTGCATGTATATTTTCATAATGTTGAAGGTATAGCTTCAGGATAGATTTGTAGAAATGAGATTACTGAATCAAAATGTTAGGGAATATGTAGTTTTATTAGGTATTGCTGTTTCCCACCAAAAGTGTTGTACAGTTTTCTGTCTTACATGAAAGTGTACGTTTCCCCACAGCCTTGCCCACAGAATGTACTGTCATCTATATTTTTGAATGTTTTTCCAGTCTGATAGGTGAGAAATGGTACCTCAATATTATTTTAATTTGCATTTCTCTACATGTGAGTGAATTCAAACATATTTTCATATGTCTAAAGGCCATTTTTATTATCTTTTTAAAAATGTAAATTGTCTATTAATGTCCTTTCCCCATTTTCTTCAAGATCTTAGGCCTGTGTCTCTCATTGTTAAGGTTTTTTGATTAAACATAAAATGGATATAGTCTTTTTGGTTCTAACTAATGATCTTCTTCTATTTTAGAGGATGATGAGATGGTCTAATCAGTGAGAAACCCAGAAGACAGAGGGTGAGGAGGAGGAACCTTGGACCAAGAACATTCTCATTAGCGTGTTGTCCTCTGTGTTATGTTTAGTCTTTGTACTTGGTAAGACTTCCATGGCAGAGGTCACTTTTTATGACCTAATCATCATTCTACCTAGCTACAACCTAAGATATAGGATGTGGCTGTGTTCACTTTCCTGACAGGTACCCTTGTCTTTCTTGCCAACAAGAGCACTGGGAGAGAAGCCATCATGATAGGGAAACTTCAGGCCACCTCAAAGTTTAGTATTTTTCCCTGTTTGTCTTCTTAAAATGAAAATCTTTTTGGTGCATATTCTAAATGCCAAAAGAAATACTAAAATATTAAATGAAGATTTCAGGTTAAACATCTATTTCTCTTTTCTTCCCCCACAAAATTATATGAAATAAAAAAATATAAAAGGGCAAACAATAACAGCAGCAAAACATACAAAAAAACATAATCAATGGTTAATAAATTTTGAAAAATTCCTAGAAGATAGAAAGCAAGTCCAAATGGAATGATGGATAAATAAGAATTTTTAAAAATCTAAATTCAAACATACACAGAAAAAAGAGATACTCCTCACAAAGGGTCAAACAATAACCAAAGCAGGATGTGGTTTTGGGGTAATCGTAAGAGCAGCTAAGTAAAGCAAAACATTTGGAGCAACTGGGTCATATGGGCTCCTCTCCCTCTGATGTAATCTCTATGCAGTGAAGAAGTGCACTTTGTCAACTCATTGATTGCACTAAGTATGAGTTGGGGCTGTAAACCCAGGCAAAGTGAGCTTTAAGAAACAATGAAGGACTATGAAGAAAGAAGATGAGAAAAGGAGAAGTTGACTTCAGGCTTTAACCCCAGAATAAAACTTTGAACTCTGACATGGGTGTTGCAAAAAAGGAGATCCCAAATGTTGCAGTTCAAGCCAGAGAAGCAAGGTGGTGCTCCAGGTCACTTGTCAGTCCTAGAAATACAGGGAACACAAAAGTCCTGAAAATAAACCTTCCTCCTATACCATTCCACAGACCTCTCTGTCAGTTACTGCAGGTATATAGGGTTTCTTATTAAAAAATAGTAGACAATCAAAATTGAGGAAAACACACACATGAAAGTGTAATATCAAATGCAGAATGAAAACAACAAATATTAAGAAAACCATGAATAATGGAAACAAAAGATAACTGAAACTACAAATATAACTAAATTCTCAGATATATTTAGAAAAATGTCACATTCATAAAACAAGAATAGGCTATTATAGAATAAATTAATTGGTATACTTGAATGTAAAACTAAATATGATGAAGAAAGTAAAAAGCTTAACCAATCTTCTATACTCTACTTCTGAGTTCAATTTTTTAGATTGCACATATAAGTGAAATCATGCAATGTTTGTCTTTTCGTGCTTGTCTTATTTTACTTAACGTAATGTCCTTCAGGTTGATCTATATTGTCACAGATGACAGGATTTCCTTATTTTTTAAGGATGAATAAAATTCCCTACAATGAACTCTTGTTTTCTTTATTTACCCATCCGCAGACACTTACATGGATTCCATATCTTGGCTACTATGAATAATGCTACAATAAACATGGGAGTCGAGATATCTCTTTGACATACTGATTTCATTTTCTTTGGATATACATCCAAAAGTGGTATTGCTAGATCATATAGTAGTTCTGTTTTTAATTTTTTGAGGAACTTTCATACTGTTTTCCAAAATGGCTATATTGCTTCATATTCCCATCAATCCTGTACAAGTGTTCCCTTTTCTCCACATTCTCACTAACACTTGTTATCTTTCATGTTTTCATATAACTGAATAGCAGAAGAAGGGAACGAAGAACATGGACAAGAGGAAGTAAAGAAAATTTAAGTTAGTTTCCCAGAGAGGAAAAAAGAATACATTCCTAGACTGAAAGTGTCACAGAGTGCCAGATAAGATAAATGGCAAAGACACACACCTATATACCCCAAAGGGTTTATTTAGAACTCCATGGAAATGAGACAACCCCCAAAGCATATTATATGTAATTATATATTATATAATTCTGAGTTATATTCTCAATGAAATGGAAGCTAGAGGAGAGTAGAGATACAATTTAAAGATACAAGAAAAATAGCTTGAACCTAAAATTATATAAGTACCCAAACTAGAACTCAAGTGGTACCGAAAAAAAAATTCTTAGACATAGAAAGGACTGAGAAAGTTAACCTCCATAGACCATTTTCAAAAGAGTGCCTGAATGAGGTGTTCTAAAAAAAAAAAGAGTATATATTTTTTTGATGTGCAAAAGTTTGATGCCAGAGCTGAATATTTTTTCTTTGTAAATATCCTGTGCTTTTCTTTTAGAAATTATTAGTATTTTTCTTTATCCTTGAAATTCAGGAAATTTACCCAGGTGTGTGTAGGGGCACACTTCTTTGTGTCCTCACCAAATCTGCCTGGAATTTGGTATGTGTTTAAAAATTTACATATTTATATACTTACTCAACTTGGAGAAATACATATATATGTGTATATATATATATGTGTATATATATATATATTTGCCCATATATTCCTTTTTCTTTTCCTGCAATACTTCTTTTCAATTAGGTTTTCTCAAATGTACCCCCAAGTATTTGACCTTTTTCCATATTATTTCTATTACCTTGCATTTATGTTCTCTTCTTTGAGATATTTCTTCTAGTTTGTCTTCTAGCCACTACCTTAGATTTTAGTAATGAATACTCTCCCCTTTGTATAATCAACTGTATTTTAAGTTATAAATATATATTTCCAGAAATCTATTTTATGCTCTGATTGAATTTCCGTAAGTGGCCTTACACGTTTTTATTTTTTTCTTTTCTTTGCTTTTCTTTTTCTGTGTTTGTTCCAGTTCCTCTCTGTCTCTCCTAGGAGCTCAATTTTTCTGGATACTGATTCTGTTTGAATTCTCTTTCTCTAATGACAGGACACATTTATAAATGCTGGGGTCTGCTTATCAGAAAACTTTGACAACAGTCCTACGGTTGACAGCGAACATAGACTTCTCCATTTCTTTGTGTTGGTGATGTAGTGAAAGGAACTAGGTTAGACTGCCCATTTGCTCTCCCTATACCCTCTGTGATGGATTAAATTTATGTTGTCAATTCTTCTTCCTATCCTGTATTAGAATTACACGTCATTGCCTTCTGCCTTTAGACTTGCATTACCTCCCAAATATTTAATAGTGGAAAAAAAGCTTTAAAAAAAGAGAAATTCAAATAAGAGCTCTCTCAATTATATAGGAGGGAGAAGAGAAATAGCATATAATGGTCCCCATTCTAGAGCATATGCTGTATCACATTCCACTGGACTGAGATAGTGTTGTAAATGATGGGGCCATAGACAGTTTCAGATCATGGTACCACTGCTGATAGTCTTTCCTGTCACTGCAGCAAGTTCCTCAGTGAGCCAGTGTGGCTACCCCGGATCCTGCCTCTTGGTTAAGAGATTCTGTGTGCTACCTCCCATTGTTTTCACCCATCAGGGAGTTCAGTGTATATCTCCTAGAACAATACTGTGTGATAGATAGAAATGTTAGAAATGACAGCAATGGTATAAATGTTCTTTGGCATTAATCGATGTGTTAGCCACTAGTCAAATGTATACTTGAAATGTGACTGGTAAATAAATAAATAATGGAATCTTTAACATTTCTAATTTTAATAAATTTAAATAGCCACAAGTGGTTAGTAGCTACCACATTAGATAGTATAGCCTCAGAGAATGCTTTGTGGATTTATCAGCCCACTTTCTTTGATGGGCATAGAAAAATTTGAAGATTACCTTCAGCTGGGAGAAATCAGTCACATGCACTCCTTTGGCAAGTTCAAGGTTTTCTGGCAATTCAACCCTCTCAAACCCAACTGAAATGTGAAATGATTTAATTGTAGGTGTTTCAGTTGGCTGATGACAAATTACAAAATGGCGCATAGCTGTGATCTTTGAATCTTGACTCTATCTACCTCATTTACTCTTTAAAATAGCAACAGCCCCTTGGACCCTGTCCATATCCGTACAGATTTGGCTTCAGAGCTTCCCTCGTGGCCTCAGCCTCTGCTTCTGTCTTGGTTGGGACACTAACACAGAGATAACCTGTTTTCTGCCCCTAGACTGCATCCAGATATATGTGTGCAGTTTACAGTGAAGCATTATTACCTCTTCCAGGCAGGAAATGTTTGGTAGATGTCTGCTGAGATCCAGCTTTGCTAATTTCTCTAGTTTTCTTGGAATGCATATTTCTGCATAGCACGTCCATTTAGAATGCAGAGGATAATTCGGCTCATGCAATTTAATAGGTACATGATTCTCTGACATTAGTTGGTCTAGGATCATTGTCTGTGGCCTAAAAAGTGAGCAAAATGGTTCACCTGCTTTTATATCTCCGCATTCAGTAGTGCTAGCTATCTTCCCCAGATTAAAAGACACCAGAAGGACTCCACAGACTCCAATATCTGACATTTTTCTACCAAATCTTCTAAAGCTTTAGCTGTAAAGGGGGCAATATCAGAGTCCTTGAAATAACAGATGATAGTCTTAATAATTACTTTACTATCTCATATTATAAATTACCCTCGATAGATGTATCACTTGCAATACTTCTTTTTGCAGGTAGCCATTTTTATATTATCCAGGACTTTTTGTTGCTGAAATGAAGAAGAGACTATTATTGGCCTAGGCAAAAATTGAGATCTATTGTTTCACATAAACATAGCTCATGAAACGTGGGACTCCTTGAACCATGGACTAAATGCCATCAAGACTCCATCTTCATTCTTCATTTCTGCTTTTCCCTCCTTGTCAGTTTCATTCTATTAAATCAGTTTTCTCAATGAGCCTGTCAGTTTCCACGCTCACATTTTCTAACTCTGTTGCTATAGAGAAAATGCAACTTTTTATTTATTCTAATTTGAAAATTTCTTACTAAATACTCTGTTTGACCAGGCTTGAATCATATCCTACAACCAACCATTCTGTGACCCCGGAAAAGGTGCAGCCCTCACTAAAACTACATATTTTTAGTGGGAGAAGGGAGAGCTTTTTTAAATGAAAGAATCAATTCCTAAAATAAAAGTTGTTTTCATAAGAAATTTATTGGGAAATACAAAAAGGTTGAATGTGTACTATTTGCCATACTAGACCTTACATTGGAGGCCCCAAGACTTTTAATACAATATTCTCAAAGAATAAAAGGGAGGGGAGCACTATGACTTTATTCTGTTGCCTAATTCAAAATCTAAGGAGGGCAATGGATTTAGGATATAGCATAATTTGTGTCACTTGCTTACCTAAAAACATTTCTACTTGGGCATTTTTGGAAGTAATGTGTAAATTTTTGCCATTTATTTAAAGTCATTGTGAAGTTTCTGGAAAATTTTGTGACTTAACACAAATACATGGAGAGTTACTGAATTTGCTCTGTGAAATACTCCTGTAACAATGAAGTGTATGTCTCCAGCATCATTGGACTTTCTCTGTTCACTGGTTGATCGCACTCCCAACTCTTGGTTTTCTCTCTCATTCCTAGGCATATCCTTACCCTTGAAATTCCAGTCTCTGACTTTAAGCAGTTTATGGGTTTCTTACATGCACTTTGGTTTCTTCCACTCCTGTGTTATTCAGATAATAGGTAAGTCGTCCCTGCTCTTAAACTTGCCCCTGAATCCTATCCTATTTTACTACTACAGTCTTTGCTGTCCCTAAATCTTTTTTTTTCCTTTGTTTAACATGACTGTTAAACATGTTGCAGTGTCTACCATCTCACCATGTTCTTCTCTGCTTTCCTAGAGAAAGTTTATGCCTCAAAGCTGCACTCACTGATCATTGTCATCCTCATCCATGCCAAGGAGGTTTTGTTGCCATCACTCCACTAACTGCCGAGGTCACAATGCCTTATATCTTATCAAATCCACCGTTCAGTTCTCAAGTTCTCATAATATTTGAACACTTGTCTAAATGTTATTTAGTTAGTTTTTCCTATCCTTCTGGAAATATTTTTGCTCCTTTGTCTCCTGGGATACTACATTTCTCTTTCTTTCTTTTTATATCACTATCCACTTCTTTTAAATCTCTTTTGCTGGCTCTGAATATGTTCCTTGCATTTTTCAGCTCCAAATGGCAGCTGGATTCCATGGCTCTTGTCCTTGGACCATTCTGACCTCTGCTTTGGTTGTCACCTCTTCATCTTCTCTGACTATGACCTTCCTTCTCTCTCATAAAGGCCCTGTTATTAGAGGTATTCCAAGAATGGAAAAACAAGCACCACATGTACTCACCATCAAATTGGTATTAACTGATCAACACATAAGTGCATATATAAGAATAACATCTGTTGGATGTTGGGCAGGGGGGAGGGGGGAGGAGGGAGGAGGGGACGGGTATATGCATACACATAGAGTGCAATGCGTACCACGCAGTAGGATGGACATATTTGAAACTTGGACTGAGGGGGGAAGGGGGGGGCAAGGGCAACACACGTAACTTAAACATCTGTACCCCCATATTATGCTGAAATAAAAAAAAAAGACCCTGTTATTATATTGGGTTCATCCAGATAATCCAGGATAATCTCTCCATCTCAAGACCCTTAAGTTATTCATGTTGGCAATTTGGTTTTTGTTTGTTTGTGCTATTTAAGGTAACATATTCATATTAATACAATTTTGGAAATGAGCACATGGACACTTTTGGAAGCCATTATTCAGCCTATCACAATTCTCAACATAAATACTATTTTATAAGGTTATGTAAAGTATGTGATCCAAATGGTCCAACTATATTCAAATATTAAGTGAGAAATAAGACAGACCCGAGACATTTGAGAGAAGAAAATTACATCAAGTGGCCCTACCATTGCCCCAGGTTTCTGCCTAGATGCACTTTCTGGGTAGCAGCATGGGGAGCAAGCACCCAAGCACAGCTGAACTGAACAAATAGAGAACAGAATTTAGGAAGGCTGAGGTCTCTCTTTTTCCTTGTATTTCTTGTTCATCTTCTTTCTTTCATCTGTTCCCTTTCTTTATTTGCTAATATCCCTTTGCCTAATTGCATGTGTTTCTATCTCAATCTATCTCCAGTTTCCTGACATCCCTTTTCATTACAGGCTTTATATTGAACCAAAGTATATATTTCAGGAAGTATTGCATTTATAGTCTAATGCATTGTAGCTTGTGTTCTACATGTTCAAAGAAAGCACAGTGAGAGCCTTTTATTTCTATAAGTTTAAAAATGAATCTACATGAATCTACTTTTTAACTTTGTTGTAGCCTCAATTGATAGTCTTCTCCTTAAGTGCATAGTACTTGACAGGAGAAAAAACAGACAATTATTTGGTTAAAAAAAAAAATTCTCAAATACACAAGTGAGACCAATCTGGTTTCCACAAATGGTTAATTTTTGCCAGATATAATAAAATCAATTTCATCAGGTCAGGCTGTGTTTAATGTGCTGTATGTGAAATCACATATAAATACAGAGTAGGATTAATATCAAATGTAAATTTAAGAATATAAAATTCATTAACTAAATTTATTCTGTCAGCAATTAAAATATAAAAACAATTCTTTCAGGATTTGCCCAATTACTTAAATTATACTGCTTCTGTATAATATATATATAATGATTTTGACTTTTGTAACACTATTTCTGAGTTCTCATAAAAAAGAGTGACTTTGAATTATCCTTTCTTCAGAAAATTTTTCCTATCTAAGCAAGAAGTGCCAGACAGAAATCATTCACAGACCCTACAGCTGTCATTTGCTTTTCATCAATGGAAATTTCATTAACATATTCAATTTCCTGTGAATCTTTTTTCCCCATAAAAATAGTTACTATTCCCTCAACACCTACAATAATTCTTAAGTATGCAGGTCCTGCAGCCAGACTGCTTGAGTTTTATTCCTTGCTTTATACCTTTTTAGTTTTGTAGTCTTGAGCAAGTTATTTAAATTCATTCTGCCTCAGTTTCTTCATCTATTTTACCAAATATATATGTTTGTGAGGTTGCTATAAGGATTGAATGTCTAATAGCTGTAAAGCATTTAGAACCATGCTTCATGTCTAATAAACAGTAAATAAATGGTAAATATTGCTATTGCTATTATTATCCCTACTATGACCATGGCAGCAATCTAGATTCTCTTTTGCATTAGTTCTAATTATCACTACAATTTTATCAAGTATTGCTTACTTGCACTTGAAGAGGAGGTTACTAAGGTTCAAAGATGGCAAATTAACTTTATTTAACTTCCAGTAAATTGTCAAGTTGAGATTTGAACACATCTCTTTCTAATTATTTCTACCAAAACTTACTGTCTCTGCAATGTTAATGAAAGGATACATATACTTGAATGGTTAAATATCTCCTTCATTCCTAGGATTTAAAAGAAAGATTTGAAAAAGGTCCCCTAGTGTTTGGAAGGCAGTAAGTTGGCTTCCAACCCAGGAGAACCAACTAACTGCAGGTTCTTCTCTAAGCTTGGACACCCTCGGCAGAGCTTTGTAACTGCAGGTGGGGAAAGTGCCCAGCAGCTGTTTTGACAGCCTATTGAGGGAATCTGGTGCCATATGCCAAGACTTGGGGTACAAGCACAGCCTCTCTGGTTGCCTGTATTCATATCCATCTGTTGTAAGTGGCATTTTGCCGAATCATAATGAAGGAACCAACAAAAAAGGATTTTCTGATAAAGAAGTTTTTATTTTTTTCCCTCTCAGAATGTGACCATCTGCTTGGGGCTTAGAGATACCCTGGTTTCATAGAGCCTACTTACAAAGTCACACTCAATTCATTTCACAAAAATATGATTGCTCGAATATTTCTGGAGTATATATGGCTTCAATTAATTTTCATATGTTTCAAAATATTTGCCTCAAAAATAGAAAGGCAAGGAATTGACATATTTAAATCCTAATATATACTAAACTATTTGCATATATTGTCTCATTTAATCTTCACGACGATTTTAGGGGTCAGGAACTAATATCTTTTTTTACAAATAAGGAATCTCAGATTCAGAGAGGTTCTTTAACATGGCCAGTGTCCTCACACTCCTAGTAAATGTTAGAACTAGTATTGGAATGCAGGCATTTATGACTCTTACAGGTGTGCAGATTCCCTTAGCGAAGATGTCTCTCCACAGCTACATGCACAGTGAACCATAATACATATTTTTCCAAAGCCTTGTTTCTTACTTTTTCTTTAGTAGCTTTCCTTACAAGCTTGATTTTCTATAAGGTTTGCTAGTATTTGTAGATGTTTTAGAAGATAAGGTAACTGAATGAAAGTTGCAATTAACTGTAATAGCCTTAGTCACAATGAGCAGGAATAAAAGCCCTAGCTGCCTGGATACTATGAGACATCCTTTGAAGTTTATAAAATTTTCAACATTAAACAATAAGGCTGTGTGTTTTTATATGCACACGTTGGGAAATAAGATGGAGGAGTGTGCCTGTGTGTGTGCATGTGTGTGTGTTTGTGTAGAATATAAGGTAGATATTTTTCAAAAGAGAATCAAAAGTGAAATAAAACCATTAGGACCTGATATACTAATTGAGTTCATAAGTCAGCATAATGGTGAAGAAGTGGCCTGAAACATATCTTGTTTGACTCAAATAATTCAAGAGTTTCTGTGAAGAGGGTAAGGTAAAAGATGCTGAAACTATCACTTTCCAATATGGTAGCCAAGAGCTGTAAATGGCTATTTAAGTTTAAATTAACTGAAATTAAATAAAAATTTTAAACTCATTTCCTCAGCTGTGGTAGCCAGATTTCAAGTCCTTAACAGCCATATAAGCCATAGAATATTTCCCATATTGCAGAAAGTTCTTTTAGACAGTGCTGCTGTAAATTGGCAGGTTGTTTAGACTTTATGCAGTGAGTACATTAGCTTCTTGGTGGTGCTTGGAAGGAGGTAATATTGAAGCAGTGGATCATTCTCAGTATAAAAGTGGAGATGCTCCTTAAAAGCCATTCTGCCTTAGAAATTTTCAAGGGTGACTCTGTTCCATCTTTGCTATTCCAGGTTTAAAACAAAACAAAACAAAAAGACTAAAGGAATATTAAATAATACTCTACATTTACTCTATTAAATAACTTAAATAAAAATGACTAAAGTGTAAATTATATGACAATATAAACTGATTTATCTGTTTCATATCATGTCCTTTAAATGAGACCAACAAACCAATGAAATCTAATATGATACCACCCAAAACCTCTTTGGAAATGTCTGGTATACTTCTGGAATTATTTCAGATGATTTTCTGTATGCACACTTGGCCATACCTGCCCCTAAGTTTTCCTAATGTGTGGATCTTAATGTCTGGATCCTACACATTGGTTCCTACAATCAGCCGATCATTTGAATTGGCAAGGAAATTTATGTTTTACCATTTGAACTTTGATAACTTTAGTGCTACTTGGACTTAAATTGAGAATCAATGACCAAGAGGAAGAGCTGTACTCCCTTATGCATACTGGACCCACTATGAGTCATGTGACAGCTTCATCTACCCTCCCACTAGCCCCTGCTTGACATGAAATATGAATGGAACACATTATTCAATCTCTGAAACTATGGAGAAAAGAAGGAAAAGAACTAACTTTTGGGAGAAAATTGGGTTTCAATAATGGAAGCAAACTTAATGATTGCTTACTGAACCCATGATGGTTGATGAGCACAACTGCAATGGCTCTGAATGAAAGGAAATGATGTCAGCAGAGGCATAAAATGGAGCTATTTCTCTGAAGTCTTTTGCCTGAGGTTTACCTGAGGAAGCTCCTTTTCCTTCACCTGTCTAGTTATGCCACTGCTCAATTAGACAAATAGCTACCAAGCCTCTTTAGCCAGTAAGTGAAGGAAGGAGATTCTAAAGACATTTCATCTGACTGGAAATGATACATTACCATCTTGACTGTGGAAAACCCAGCAGGAAAGGGTGTTTGATGCACAGTCAATTTTTAGGTTGATATTTCCAAGGATGATTTCTTTCAACTTTATTTCAGGAGTTGATTGAGCACTTGAAATATAAATTTTCTTGAGAGCACTGCATCTAATAAAGAAGCTGGAATTCAGAATAATCTTGGTTCAGGAGTGAGAGCAACGAGGGCTTCAAATGAAATGACTTCTTTATCTATTACTATTAGGTAACATTTCTCACATCTAAATAGGCATCATTGAAAAGCCCAAGAAAGCCATGTGGTCTTGCTAGACAGTTGAACTCTACTGCTCAATAGACTTTTTGAGTCTCTATTATAAGTTACAAATTTTTCTAGGATCCCTGTGCTTAAATAGCTTCTGGTCTGGTACACCATCATTAACCTGAGAGGCTGTTTTAATAATTAAAAACAAACAAATGGACAACAGAGCATTGTTTATTATGTTATAAATTAAATTTTTTTCTAGCAATATTACCTTCTAGGAATAGGTATTAAAGGCACCAAGAAGTGACTAGTCTTTCTGGTAAATCTTCTTATGATATTTTTTACTTCTGTGACTGTCATTTATTTTGACACAGAAAAATATCATTGCTAAACACAGCCAATATAGTAAAAAAAAAAATGACTTGTGGAAAATTAAATAATTCAGTGGGTTGATTATCAAAAAGGCATGCTCAGATGGGATTTTATAAACAGACTTTGAATACAAATTCTTTTTAAACATATATGCAGTGCCTATCAACACAAGAAAAGTCAGGAACAGGGAATAGTTTGACATTTTTTATACCTTGCAAACTTTTTCCTCCTTTGAATAAAACCTTGCTATTCCCCTGGCCTTGAGCCCTACTCTAACTCTGGCAGAAATGATTAGCAACCAATGAAACAATATCTGTTTATGAAAACAACGTTGGAGAGCTACATGAATAACTCACAGGCTAGGCAGCAACAGAGTCGCAATCAGTTGCAGGAGTGATTTACTATTTCTGCAAAATGCTCTAACTGCATTAATCTTTGTTTGGAACCGAGTCACTGCAGAAAATGACACAAGATATAAGCAGCTTCAGTCAGACACTGGAATAGAGCTCTGTCAGACGGCTTCCAGGGGCCATGATGAATCATCCTGCTACTCATTTTGAGCAGCCCCACAAAAACAACAGGAAGGTAAGAGGCAATTCAGTGCCTTGGTGGCATGTCTTGGACTGGTTTAGACTTTTTTTTTTTTTTTGCTTGTGTCTGTAAAACTGTCATCCCTAAAATAAGAAAAGTCAAGGGAGAGAAGGAGATATGAGTGACTGGTGTCATCTAAGGGCTCTTCTGGGATCACTGCATTGCACAACTCCAGGGAGAACCACTCCTACTGGATTGGGCAACATGGAGTGTTACAACAGGATGGCCCTGTTGACGTAGCATTCCAATATTTCACTATTGCCACACAGATCCACTTATATTTCCCAAATATGTCCTATCTTTTCATATTCCTCTATCTTTCATTGGTGTGTATGTGCATGTACATGTAGATGTGCATGTGTGCAGGAGGGTGGGGAGCAATACTTAACTCTCTCTATATACATTTCTACTCTTGATGGAGAGAAAAATACAGAATAAACACTCTGATGAATCTTCAGTTTCTCGCTCATTCCTCTCTGTCTTTCTGGGGGTAATGGTGTGTCATTCGAGCAGTTGGAATGGATTTCATAACTGAATACAGCATGGATTATAAAATAAACCATATTGGAAAAAATGAAATCTCATGAGCCAGAAACAATAAGACAGAGATACATGCAGTTTTCAAGCTCTCCATTATCCCAAAGAGAAGCATACTAGCTTGAGCAACTACTGAACCCCAAATTCTTTCTGCTCCAGTGAAGCGACTCCTCTCTTAATCCCATTGGTGCCTCTTCTTATAGGAAAAACATGAGAAAATGGCCTTGTCAGTGGTGAAACACATAGATTACTTGGTACTGAGCAGTCTGGGTTTGTAATACTTGCTATTTACAGTATTATCTAGAAAAGACAGTTACTCTGTCCTTTGGTGTGAGGTCTGAGGGATGATATGGTCTCGTAGAGCACAAGAGAGATGGTCCCAGTGTCATGAGAACTCATACTTGAAGGTTTCCCCTTCAGCTGGGAGAACGGTGAGCTCCCAGATCCTACCTAGTTTGTTGTCTAAACAATAAAGGGTTATGTCTGGAAAATTCTGCTCCTTGAATAACACTCCCTGGGAGAAGATTAAATATTTCTCTAATTGGTAAATTTGGGAAATATGAAAAGTAGGGGTGCATGGCTTAGTGTCTTTTGGTTTTGATTCCAACAGACCCAGTCCAACAGATCCACTCTCTCTTTGGGAATAAGGATTCTCTCTCTATACATGCACTTTATTTTTTGTGTAAGAATGTGTTCACTGGGAGAATTTTGTTAGTTACTGCTTAAAAAATTACCCCAAAAGTTAATGACTTAAATATTTATTCGCTCACAGCATCATGAGTCAGCAATCCCAGTTTGGCTCATCGGGCTTGATTTAGAAAAGATTCAATCTGAAGCCCACTCGCATGGCTGTTGGCTATTTTTCAAAGGACACCCACAGGTCCTTTCCATGAGGGCTATCCAGAGAGCAGCTCTCAATAGGATAGCTTGTTTCGTCAGAACAAGAGAGCCAAGAACCAGAAAGAGAAAGAGAAAGAGAAAGAGAAAGTGCTAGCAAAATGTAAGTCAAAACTTCTTGATAATCCACTCTTAGAAGTTTCATTCTATACCTCTCACTGTATTCTATGTATTATTGGCAAGTCACCAGCTCCAGTCTGTACTACTCAAGGAGAGGGGATTACACAAGAGTGTGAATACCAGGAGTGTATTGGAGTGTACCAGAATCCTGGGAGCCTCATCAGAAGTTGTCTATCATAGGAGATGATCAGAAAGAGCTTCATGGCCACACACCTACATCACTTCTTTCAGCATAGTTTTCATCAGGAATAAAGCTGCTATACATCTTTTTATCTCCGTCTGTCTCTCAGTTGAATTTGAGTTCAGACTGAGTGATGACATTTTTGTTCGTACCTTTTCCTCTTCCTATATCTTTTCTTTCTCACTCATATTTATAACCCTTGCTGGTTTTTCAAGATTCAGCCTTGATATCATTGCCTTTACGAAACTTTTATTAAACCTCAAGAAGCCAATATTAATATACACATTAATTTCTGGAGGTATTATCTACGTATGAAGGAAAAGATAACTAGGGTAATTTTCCTCAATAGGAAAACAGTCTGGGGGTGGATATCCCTCCAGTAATCTCTACTCCCAATCTAGTCCCTGAAGGTGAAGCCCGAGGCACTCTCTTGTTTGTACCTTTTTTTTTTTTGGACCAAACTCCATGTTTCTCCTACAGGATAACTTCATTCTTTTAAGATGAAGTGGCTGTATTTCTCATGCCCTCCTTCTTACTTCCATGCAAGCAAGTCTTACAGTCTAGCAGAGTACTTTGGACTTTGTGAGGGAAAGCAGTAATGCTTGTCACCCCCAGTTGTACTCATTTTGGAGACAGGTACAGACAAGGACAGGCTCTAATTAATGTGCAAGTTTTGTTAGGTATCATACATTCTACATCAATACTGAGGAAATAATGTTCTGTTTATTAGATGTGTCAACCCAAATAAATGACTGGGGTAAAAATCTCCATCAATGGAGGTTTATTAAGCCAAGATTTTGAGGACATACCCTGGAAAAACACAAACCACAGACAAGCTGGTGCTGTTTTTTCAAAGGAGAGGTTGGAACTTTCAGCATTTTAAAGGTAGACAGAGAGAAGGGAAAGGGGGCTGATCAGGTAGTGGCTACATTGTTATGAGGCCCAAGAAATCAACCTTTTACACAAAATAAGAGAAGCATCAATTATGTAGATATCCCTGGGTAGGTGGAAGAATGTTTGATTCTGTCTTGTCTCCAGTTCTGTTACCTGTTAGATAAACTTTTAATTCATTATTAGTTGGAATCAGATAGGCTTTAGTTTTAGTTGCTAGACATAGATACAATTTGCATGGTTTTGCTTATGGGAGGTTAGCAAGAAATTCCCTTAATGACTGATCTGTGGGGCCAGCTCTTCACAGGTGCCTGAAGCTGTGGTTTTCTTTTTACAAGTGAAACCAACTCAGATCTTAGCAGTCAGTGGTCCTCTACTGCATTGTGGCATCTTATCTCCTCTAATTGCAGCCAATTGGCATAATAAAGAAGCTGATTCGCTTTCTGATATCTGTTTTTGTTATTTTCAGCAATTTGTGTCAGTCTTAATTTAACCTTTAGATTCTCCAGTCCCATTTTGATGGACGGATGGTGTGTGTGTATGTGTGTGTGTGTGTGTGTGTGTGTGAGAGAGAGAGAGAGAGAGAGAGAGAGAGAAAGAGAGGGAAAGAGAGAGAAAGGTTGGCAATTCTTCCTGCCATATTAGCAAATAACAAAAAAATGAAAATAAGTAAACTAAATATTCAAGACAATAAGATAGATAAAGTAGATAAAGAAAACATGAAAGAGAAGAGAAGGAAGGAAAAAAGGAAAAAAGGAAGGGAAAAAAAAAATAACGCTGTAGCCAAGAAAATGAAAATAGACTTGAAAAAGAAAATGAAGTGCTAGTCTGGCAATGAGACTATAGGATGATACTTATGATCAATTTACACCAATAAATCTAGACATCTAGATTAAATGATCAATTTAAGGACACTATATTTGAACAAAATTACTAAAAACATTTGATTAAGAGCACATTTTCTCAGAGCCTCTTGAAAACGTGCTCTAGACCTTCAGTCACACACACTCAGCTCAGAATAAACCTCTTTAAATTATAAAACAAAACAAAACAAACAAACAAAAAGAAACTAAAAACAGTTGATTAAATCAATAACTAAAAAACAAAATTAGAAATTTCTACTTCTAAATATCATTTTACACACAGTTCTGTAGGTGCAATTCTATAAGGAATTGTAGATTTTACGGTGATACAATTTCAGAGCATAGGAAAAGAAGTAAAGCTCCTTCATGTATTTACTGTAGGTTATATTGCACATATACCAAAATCAGGCATGACTTTTTTTTCTTTTCTTTCTTTTTTTTTGAGACAGAGTCTGGCTCTGTTGCCTGGGCTACAGTACCATGGCATCAGCCTAGCTCACAGCAACTTCAAACTCCTGGGCTGAAGCAATCCTCCTGCCTCAGCCTCCCAAGTAGCTGGGACTACAGGCACATGTCGCTACACCCGGCTAATTTTTTCTATTTTTAGTTGCCCGGCTAATTTTTTTTCTACTTTTAGTAGAGACAGGGTCTCCCTCTTGCTCAGGCTGGTCTCGAACTCCTGACCTCAAGCAATCCTCCCGCCTCAGCCTCCCAGAGTACTAGGATTACAGGTGTGAGCCACTGCGCCTGACCATTAGGCATGATTAAAATATGTACAGAAGAAGGCCAGAGGAAGGAAGTTCCCAAATTGACATAAGCCCAGGTTATAAATAAAAGCTTGCTGCTGTAATGTTATGTTTAACTGCCAGTGCTTAGAAGAGAAATGAGAAGACTCTTTGGACCCTGGCTGAGTTTTAATTCAAATTGACTTTTAATTCAAATTTTGATTGTGATATTGCAAAAATACTATATAATTATATGGATAAATACATTCCTTTGGGAATTTGTTCATCTTATAAAAGGAAATACGTACATTTGTTTCAGAACTGTCATGTTCCTCCCACATGAAAAATAAAAATTTTTATTCATCAACGGTGTAAGTTACAATACACAGCATCCTAGGATCTAGAAAAAAATAGCAGCCAAAGTGGTGGAATCAGAGAGAAAGTTCAAAAGAAGTGGCCTTGAAGGACTAATTAAAATCTTATGAACAGAAATGCAGTAAAACTTCAAGTAGGGATGTTTGCTTGAAGGAAGGCTTGAAGGATTAATTAAAATATCAAAAACTGGGTTAAGCATAACTTCAATTAGAAATGAATGGCATAGATTACAAGGAAGTAGAAGGCTAGGGCTTTAGCCTAAAGGGGCACTGAAAGAAAAGAACCAAGAGGAACATTCACAGAAGAAATGAAGATCAATTTAAGGAAGGGTGATTATTTCATGTGAAAGGATTAGGTTTCAGTCTTTTATATTAGTCAAATGAAGAAAGGCATATCAGAATGGATTTGTTCATAACACATAATGTGCATAGAAAGATTTGAGGTGGATAAGGGGTGTCATGAATATGATTAGGGTTAGGGTAACAATTAGATCTGAGTCTGTGGCTACCTTCCAAGAGAAATGTTATGGGGAATATGTTTCAGGTATAGCACCTCTCTGCTGAACACAAGAAGAGTGTTCCAAGATCTTTACCTGAAAGTAAAAAAATAGATTTAGGGAAGTGTGGTGGTTAATTTTACCTGTCAACTCAGTGGGTCAAAATGTGGGTAGCTATTCAGTAAAATATTATTCTGGGTGTTTCTGTGGGGGTATTTTCAAATAAGACTAACATCTAAATTGGTGTACTTTGAATAAAGCAGATGATCTCCATAATGTGGTGGGCCTTATCCAATGAGTTGAAGGCCTGAAAAGAACAAAGTGATCTTCCTCCCCTGGTGAAGAGAGAATTCTCCAGAAGATTGCCTATGGACTTCATTTATACCATCAGCTCTTCACAATTCTACAGCAGAAAACCTTCAGACTCAAACTGGAACATCGCGTCTTCTGTGTCTTCAGCCTACTGGTCCACTCTCCAAATTTTCGACGTCCCAGGCTCCATAATTATATGCTCCGATTTCTTATAATAAATCTCTTTCTATATATGTTCACATTCTATTGGTTCTGTTTCTCTAGAGAAACCTGGCTAAAACCAGAAGAAAGTAAATAAAAATTTATTTATGATGTCAGAGTTTGGATATAGCCAATGAGAACAGAGGAATGAAGGATTTCTTTTTTTCTTTGTCCAGACAATTAAAATATAGATCTAAAAATGGAAGTCAGTGGTAAAATTATTCCTTTTTGCCTATTCATTTAAATTTATGAGATTTTTTTATGAGATTTTTTTTAAACACACAACACAGCAGTATATATTGTTTATATATTATGACATATATTTTAAATGTCAAAAAGCATGCATGAGAATAATATACTCTGACATCAACACATTAGTTAGCCCTGGAAAGGGAGGGAGGGAAAAGAGGAAGAGTGAGTGAGAGTGAAGCTTTAGTTGTATTTGTGATGTATATTTATTTGAAAATAGGGGCATGTGAGAAGCAAATAGGGCAGACTATTAAAATCTCCTTAATCTCATAGGCAGATGTTTTAATAATTGTGACATTGTTTTCTATACTTTTGTATGTGGTTAAAATATTTTATAATTAAAATAGAAATATTAAATGAGAAGGAAAGCAACTAAGATAGAAAATAGATTTGTTTTTTGAGAAACAGTTGGGGAGCGAGGCATTCATTGACTGTCTGCAAAGTACTATTAGTTATGCCAAGTGTTAAAGATACAACCAACAGCAAGACCAGCCTCCTACACTTAGAAGCTCGGTCTAGATAATGAGACAGAGAAACATAACAAAAGAGATCTTTATAAATCAGTGGCATCATACATAATTGAGAATATTTTGCCTTAGATTAAGGGTAGAGAAAGCCTCATAGAAGAAGTAATATCTGAACATGAGTTTTAAAAATGAATAAGAATTTCCTATAGTCAAGGGTTGGAAGGGCTTTTTTGGACATCACATCAGTTGTTTGAGGACAAGAAATGACAATTGGATCAATAGAATAAAATACAGATTAAACTATAGTAATAACCAAAATTAATTTCTCAAAAGCCCAAAAATTTAACAAAGGGAACAGCTGTGCAAATTGATGTTAAAGCAGGAAAAAAAGGCAAATAAATGTCTGATAGAAGAGAAGAATTGCTTCCCTTCGGAATGCCAGAGAAGGATCAGTTTGTCAATATATGTTGCAAAGAGAAGTTTATACAGAGAAGTTTATACAGAAAAGAGCCAAAAGCTGAAACAAAATAATTATAAATAACGAAGTCATTAATGGAGAAAGAAAATAAAATTACAAAAGGAAATAAGTTAAAACAGGAGTAGGAAAAATCAAGAGGCAAATAGAAAAAAAATCTTTAAAGTGATAACCAAATTAATGAGGAGAAAACTAAAAGGTCAAACATAAATGAATCATTACCAAATAAAGTATTAAATATTAGGAAAATTATTAAATAAATTGTGGTACATCCACTTCTTGTGCTATTAGGAAGTAATTATCAAAAGGGCTATGACATCTCTGCATCATAAAATAAATATTTATGGTATAGCAGGAGATACAATTATTAATATTTGTATACCATGCTTATAATTTATTATTAATATAAGTAAGAACACCCCTAGAATGCACTGACATGGGACAAATTTTTTTGTGAGCTGTATAAATAAGTTTATTAGAAAATGTATTACAAAGTTAATGGGTCCATGTGATGTATAGAGATTAACTGATGAAGATTTAGAATAATGGGTGGCTAAGAAGTTGTTCTGTGTTTGTAATGGTGTAAACAGTGCATGTACAGATTCTTTTTAGTGCCCAGGAACCCCATTTCTTCCTTTTCAGGTCCAGGAACTATATCTTTGTGTTCTTTATTATCATATGCACAATTCTGCCTACTTTTTTTTTTTTGTCTCCTATCACAAGAAAAATGTATAATAGCAATGCTGTTATTTCTCACAGTGCTTGGTAGTAGACCATCAGTAGCCCAAAGCCCTGATCTCATCTTGTGTTAGAGAATCACTCAACATCAGCATATCACCAACCATTATGATGGCTCATTCTCATGCAGTCACAAAAAAGAAATGTCACGCTGGCCAGCGGAAGCAATTTGCTTGTTAGGTTGCCCTCTTGAACTGAGGCCATTTATAGGACCCCAGCATAACACCATTAGTGAAAATCCAAGAGATCTCAGGGCATCTGATAGACCCTTCTAGGTAGAGGTGTGGTAGGCAGAATGGCTTCCCTATATTTTCACCCTCTTATCTCTGGGTCCTGCGAAGATATTACATGAAAAAAGGGATTTTGAAGGTGTAATTAAGATTACAGATGTTAAAATAGGGAGATGATCCTGGATTATCCAAGTGGGCTCGATCTAACCACGTGAGCCCTTAAAAGTAGAAAAGTTTCTCTGGAGTCACAAAGATGTGACAGAAGAGGAAATCAGAGAGAACTGAAGTGATTCATTGATGAAGTATGAGAGAGACTTGACCCACTGTTGCTGGAGGAAGGTGACGTGCAAAGCATGAAAAGAAATCTGGGTAGCCTCTAATAGCAAAGATCACCTCCCAGCTGACAGCAAGGAAAGGCGAACCTCAGTAGTACAATCACAAGCAACTGGATTCAGTCAGCAACTTGAAGGAATTTATTAACAGAAGCGGATTCTTCCACAGAGTCCAATACAGGTGTAGCCCAGCTGACACCTTGATTTCAGTCTTGTAAGACCCTAAGCAGATGACCAAATGAGTTCACTGAGACGCTGTCCTGCAGAACTGTGAAATGGTAAATTTCTGTTGTTTTAAGACATCGAGTTTGTGGTAATTTGCTATAGCAGTAATAGAAAGCAAATATAGGGTGTGGGTCAATAGAGAAAGTTAAGTTGGAAAGTCCCTTCACTAGGAAAAACTGGAACCACCAGGGTTCATGAAGGTTCCAGTTTAACCAATATGACACTGCCAGCCCCAGTTGGTCCCAAGCACTGGAGCCTTAAAGCATGTCAAGACATTTACTCTAAGGTAAAACATGGAGCAGGATATAAGGGCTGTGCTGAGGTTGAAAGTTCTTCCTCAGTCTTTGTGCTTCCCAGAGTTATTGAGAAGCCATATGGTTTTACTATAACTTGATGGGGTGTGCATGGGGGATGTTATTTCAAGAAACCAAAAGACAAAACAGGAGAGAAAGACACACTTTACCCTATTTTCATGGAGTATATTTTATCAAAGGCTGATGAAAGCTACAAAACCACCTTCACCCATCCCAACATTTAATAATCTTATCTTTGCTTCAGTCAATTTATATCACCCTAAAATCTGTCACCCAATGTCAATCGGCCGATAGTTGTGGAAGATTTAACAGGAGGAATTTGGTGCTCAGGCTGCCAGTGCAATTTTCCTTAAGGCCCATTGTCCTTTATATCTTTCTTTCTTTCTTTTTTTTTTTTTCCCTTGCAAGTCTTTGGTATTTTCTGTGATATGGATACATAGCCATTAGACAATTTTTCAATGCATCCAAACCAAGGACATTTCTTGGATTTTCCCTTTATGTAACATGAACATGATGATACATATTAAAATTACATAGATCCTATATGTTATCTAGGAGAAAAGGGTCATTCATTTAGTCTATATTCACTGTCCTAGAAATGGTGAATACATCACCTAAAAATATGAGAAACAAATCCCTGCCCTCCAGGAGCTTACATTCTCATGGGCAGGGTTGGGTCATAAGTATATATGTATATAAATTGGCATGCAGACTCTGCACTGAGGGAACATGCAAGAACACTGGTATCTATTTTTGACTTGAGGTTTCTGAAGGTGGGAAGCTTAATGGAATAACACAGAGAGAAAGGTTCGTGAATAATTGTGCCTGGGAAGAAGACATGGCAGATACGCGCAAAATTCTTCCTCTTTGAGGGCCATGGATAAGAACCTGAGCAGTTTGTGTGGCTCCATGTAAAGCACAGTGGTCTGCCTAGAAAGTTACCAGACAGGATAGTGAATGTCCTGCCCAAAGGAGGGCTAGTGGGCAAGAGACAGGCCTGTCCCTCCTGGTGGTCCCTTATTGAAGGAGGGAGCAAGGGTGAGGCAAAACTCAAAGAGAACCAACAAACAACGGGATCCTCCCTGCCATGGACATACTACCAGTTGCATAAGAAGAGCCCTGTATCATCCATTATCGCTCTCGCCTACTTCCTTCAACCCCAGAATACTTAGATATGAAAGGAGAAGGTTGAGCAGGTTTTATGTTTAGGGCAGACCATCACTGTTATCTTACTGCAGGTAGCCAGTGTCACAGCTCCAGTTTGGGCTGATGGATTTTATTCTTCATGAGAATCAAACAGATTTGACAATTGAAGTTTCAAACTGTAATGGATATTTAGTATCTCAAATTACTAGAAAATTGCAGAATATGCCAATATGCTTTTAAACAAGGGGAAAAGAAAATCCAACATGAAATTTTAGGCAGCAATTTGAGAAAAACAAATCTTTTAAAAAATTATTGCACTTGTAAACATGGCTGATGCCTAAAGTCATTTCATAATTTAAAAACTTCCATGTGAAAACTCAGGTCTTGGATATGTTTTATAAAGTGTATAGTTCTCTTGATGATAATAGTATTGAATATGGTTGTGCGGTGTGTGTATGCATGCAGGTCTGTGAGCTAGAGTATGTGTGGGCATGGCACAGGAGTAGGCACACTGAGAGATGAAAAATGACCAAATTGGACAGGAACTGCACTGTTAAGGAGGGATGGGCAAGGCAGTGAGGGGAGGCTTTGCCATGGGAGGTCATTATATATAATTCCTAAAATAAACAAATCTAGAAATTCAAAGGTGGATTGTGAATTACAAGAGATGCAAAGTTTTATACATTCTAATTTCATTGACAGTGTTATATTTCTTAGTAAAATATTCCAAATTCTGTCTAATGTAGTCTCCATCAGTTCATTCAACATTCAATAGACCTATATTGAGCTTCTCTTAATTACAATTTAAGGAGGAAAAGAGATAAGTAAGCTGTCAGTTATAATAGAGTGGTACAAATTACTAAGGATTTTTATAGCTTTCTTCAAATCATATTAATTGAAATTTCCCAACATCTCACAAGGTTTGGAATTGTGCCATAAGGCACAGAAACACAAATTCATGCCCTAATTTTAAGCAAATTAATGGTAGAAGTATTAACTTCTACCTGCTTCTACCTGCTATTAACTTCTAACCCGCTTTCCCAAGTTTTCCATTAGACAGTAGCATAAACTGGTGTCAGTATTTCTTTGCAAGTTATGTAGCCTGGACACAAGGGGAAACTTAAACAGCAAAAACAACAATAGTAACAAAAACTTCCGTTTCCTCCCATCTTTGATAAACTTCTTGGAAAGGAAGCAAAGGCACACTCTAAATTTAATTTGTATTTATTGTTGGCTGTTCATGGTATTATTCAAGTTCATGGCATTATTCAAATGTAAACCAAAATATATTATGTTATCTTTTGTACAAAGTATGACTGCAGTAACACAGCTGATTAAAAAAATTAGTAGGACTTATCTGGTTAATTGTTTACCCAAACGAATAATGTTTTGCAAGTGTTGTTTCTGAAACTCAGAATAATTTTGAAGTTGCATTTTGGAAGTCCCCCCAAGGTCTAAGGCAAATTTTTTTAAAAAAAATTCATCCATGACAAATTTTTTAACATGGAAGATAAACTTTACTTTGGGAAGCAGTTAAAAGCGATTTTGAGTCATATAGTTAAAGAAGTCTATGATCAAGGTGAGTATACTGTCTTTGAAGGATGCTTCCTTGGTAAGCAGTAACAGTGGTGATGAAGATTGTAACAGCTTCAGAGATAATGACATCCACTATTCATTTATATTAAATGCTTCCCAGAAACCAAGCTCTGGGCTAACCTCTTTATTTGCATTATCTCATTTAATACTTCTAATAAAACCTGAGTTAGGCATTATTACCCCTATCCCTAGTTTGTTGTAAATGAAACTGATCCCTAACAAGGCCAGTGTGTCTGGAGTGAGTAAATGAGGAACAAACTAGTAGAAGATAAGGCCATGAAGGTAAAGGAAGGACAGGAGAGACAGACTTTATAAGGCATTGCATTAGCACATAGTGAGGACATTGGCTTTTACTCCCAGCAGAAACATAGGCATGACTTATGTTTTTAAGGAAATAACTTTGGCTGCTATTTTGAGGGCGGATGACAAGGACAGCAATGACAGGAGTAGGGAGACTGGTAAGATCCTCTTGCAAGAATCCTGGTTAGAGATGATGGAGGCTAAGACTGGAATGACATGATCACAATTGAGATAATGGAAAATGGTCAAATTATATATATTTTGAAAGTGACAAAATTTGCTGATGAACTGGATGCAGAGTTTGAGAGAAAATGAGGGGTTGAATATGACATCAAATGTTAGGCAAAAGCAACTAGAAGAATGGAGTTGGAATTAATAAATGTGGAAGAGTCCTATAAATACAGGGAGGAACTCATCGGGAGCTTAATTTTGGATGTATTGAATCTGCCAAGTCTACTAGATGTCCAAATGGAAATGTTAAGCAGGCAATTGGATGTGTAGAACTGTAATTTAGGGCTAGAAACACAAGACTGTGATCCACGTAAGTGTGTGGATTATATGTATTTTTATTTTAAATATTAAATAACTCATCCAAGGTCCCTGTGGTGAGATGTCTGAATCCAAAGCTCATAATCTTTCCATTAAACCATACTGCTACTATAATCGAAAGTTTTTGGTTTGCAAGTTTATCCACAGTATTAAATCATTCATTTAACAAATATTTAATGGACTCCACTATATATTGGGCACTCTGCAAGTTGCTGGAGATAGAGCAATTAAAGCAAACTATAAGAGGTTCCTTTTTTCAAAAATTGTACAGTCTAGTTGAGAGACCAATCTCAGACAATCAGAAGATCACAGTTTAAGGAATCAATAAATTCCCATAGTCTCAATAACAAAGAAGGCAGCAAAGACATGACTTTAGGGCAGCTGTCGAATTTTTGAGTCAAGATGTAAAATTAAAATTTAACACTTGTTTTGACTGAATTAAATTAATAAATTCCTAGTTGTGAATTGCTTTTGGAAAATAGCCAGGCAACCATTAAATTTTAACTATTCAAACATAATGGTCATACTTGAGTGAGAGCCCTAGCAAATAAGAATATCAATATTTATTAGGTTAAAATATGTTCTTTCACACATGGGAGGAGAATTTGGGGTTTTGTTTTGTTTTGGTTTTGATTAGAGCCGAGCTTTGGCACTGAGTGGAAGCCTGTCTTCTCTCCTTCTCACTTACTGGTTCTTTTTCCTGCTTCCCTTCTATTCTCAGTCAGGGATTCTCTTAAATTCACATTGTCTCTGGCTGCCCTCTTTCTATCAAAATCTATTCCAAAGAAATGGTGAACATTTACAATAAATGCTTTAATGTGCATTTAAGTCTGCTTTTCCTTTCCAGGGATTGTATTCAGTGAGTGTAGTGACATTGCTGCCCATAGACAAGTGTTAGAACATCTACATACATGTGTGGTGGCTCTGTAATGTGTCAACTTGGCTACACTGAGCCACGTTTTTCAGAATTCCCTTCCTTTTTTAGAGGGGACTGCAGGCAAGAGTCTGGTGTGAGATTTGCAGGGCAGAAGTAAAGCAGCAGATATACTGTAGCTCACACACACCAGTTATCTACTGGTTCACTCATGGGCACAGAGCCGTGAAAGAACCTGCACTGGCCCCTTCTTCCCCAGGATCCTCCTTCAGTATCTCTGACTGCTGGGCCAGGTGTATGTGTTTAGCTCCATGGGGAAGGGCCCTTGCTTATGCAGGACATCTGTGCCATTAGGATCGAAGGAAACAAAAACTGACATAAGTCTCAGTTCATCTTTTTGGGCCCAACTCATACCCTTGGGGGTTCTAACTGGCTCTTCTCTTTTTCTATTTTTAGAAATAAGCCTTTTATTTTAGAACAATTTTAGATTTGCAAAGTTATTGTGAAGACAGTCAGGGTTTCCATATACCCTCCACACAATTTTGTTTATTATTAACATCTTACATTAGTATGATGTATTTGTCACAAGTAATAAACTAATATTCATACATTATATTATTTATAAAGTAAAGTTCATACTTTATTCAGGACTTTTTACTTGTTCCTAATATTTTTTGTTTTAGTGTCCTATTTAGAATACTAAATTACATTTAGTTGTCACAACTTCTTAAGTTTCTGTTGGTTATAACAGTTTTTCAGAAGTATCTTGTTTTTTATAACCTGGACAGCTTGACAGCCAGGTATTTCGTAGAATTTCCCTCTATTGTCATTTGTCTGATTTTCTTTCTTTTTTTTTCATAATTATACTGGAATAATATGTTTTTAGGAGGAAGAACACTGCTGAGACCACGCCGTAGCCATGACTTCTGGCAAAGCCGAGTTGTGGCCGAGGACCCTTCAGAGAAGGCTCTCTCGAACCGGATGGCGAGCATGTGACCTACAATTGTGTGCCTTGTTTATTCTTGGGTTAATAGCGGTGGCATTGTTCTGGATAGGACTGGTATTGTTCACTCGCCCCACATTTCTAAGTACTAAAAGAATATTAATAATATATGTTCCACTTGTCCCTGCTAAAGAAAACAGTTCCACTGACGCAGATCTTCCCATTAACCCATTGAGCAAACTAATGTCATCTGACATAGAAGCAATCACATGGCTTAGCTCTTGTATAAACTTTATCCTTTATGTTACAGTGCTATTAGAAATGGAAACTGCCAAAGGGCATTAAGCTGCTGCACAACTATGCAAACATCACAAACCCCCTGCATAGAGAAAACAACAGAACAATAATATAGAGTTAATAGTACATAAAATAGAAATAGCAACACAGCTGGGACAAGGCCAAATAGTCCCGATCCCTAAGATTGTAAAACAAAAACTAAATATTACCTAGAATGAAAACAATAAAGCTTAAGCCTTCGCTAGACAATAAATAACTGTAAGTTACAAGCAATAAACGGAGCAGTTACATTCAACCTCTGAGTTGTGTGTTTTACTGTGTCCCATCGCTGACGCCAAGACCCACCTTCAGGGACCCCTGGACCTGCTGCGGCTGGACCGCGGCATTAATAGGTTAAGAAAGTAAAATTTTCCCAACTACTGATTATAGGTGATGTTTATAAGTGGCACACAAAAAGTTCATTTTCACAAAGAGTAACATTCAGTGATCTATTTAAATGCAATTTTAATCCTTATTTTAAGCTAAGTGCAATAATAATTTAATATGCTACATACACACAAAATCTATACATCCTGAACTACAGGATTGGTTTCCATAGACATATATGGTTTCACCAAGTTCACACTTCCACAATGAACAAGTACTTACAAATATGTTAATAAAACACTACCCTGGCTGAGCGCGGTGGCTCACGCCTGTAATCCTAGCACTCTGGGAGGTTGAGGCGGGTGGATCCCTCATGGTCAGGAGTTGGAGACCAGCCTGAGCAAGAGCGAGACCCGTCTCTACTAAAAATAGAAAGAAATTATCTGGACAACTAAAAAAAATATATATAGAAAAAATTAGCCAGGCATGGTGGCACATGCCTGTAATTCCAGCTACTCAGGAGGCTGAGGCAGGAGGATCCCTTGAGCCCAGGAGTTTGAGGTTGCTGTGAGCTAGGCTGATGTCACGGCACTCTAGCCAGGGCAACACAGCCAGACTCTGTCTCAAAAAAAAAAAAAACTCAATAAGTAATTCAAGTATGGTCTTATAAAGACAGGTAATTAATCTAATATCACTTAAAAATCAAAGGCATGAAAATAAAGGCAGAAAACTCTGTGTTTCTTCACCTTTCATTTGCATAGGCAGATATCAGGACCTTACTGTAGAAAATACACAATATTATATATGTCTTCCCTAGAACATAATGGAGTTTCAGAAACTACAAAAGGTGTCAAGATCCATAGTTTGCTTTATCAAATGCTTTTCTAGATTGTTTTGATTCTTCATTCATAATAAGCAAGTCTTTAACCCTAGCAAACTTCCTTTCAAATCAAGAAGACAATATCTTCAACTTGTACTCAGCCTTGTCTTCCAATTGACATTGCCTTGTGAGTCACTTCAGTGATGAACTCTATGACAAGGTCTTCGAGAATATTTACTGATTCAGTGTAAGGATTCTGGTCATGTCCAAGGCCATACATCATGCATCCAATTCTTTAGAAAAAAAGTCTCTTTCTTTTATCCTGTCCACTTTCTGCACCTCCTCCAATTTCTTAATTTTCTTCCTCAAAGATGGGATCTTGTCCTTATCTGCCATCCCACCAGCCTGCCAGCATACAGCACCCAACAAGTATTTATTAAACACCTGTTATATGCTGAGCACCTAGGGTTCATCAATGAACAAAGACAAATATCCTTCAAGGAGCTTACATTTTATCTGGGGCAAGGTGGGCGACATGGATAGATAATAAATAATATTATACTTCTGGTCATGGTGGACTGAAAATTGTATCAATGTGCCCAATAAAGACAGCTTAAAAAACTGGACAAAATATATTAAAAAAAATTTTTTTTTTTCTGAGACAGAGTCTCACTCTTTTGTCTGGGCTAGAGTGAGTGAAGTGGCGTCAGCCTAGCTCACAGCAACCTCAGACTCCTGGGCTCAAGCGATCCTCCTGCCTCAGCCTCCTGAGTAGCTGGGACTACAGGCATGCGCCACCGTGCCCAGCTCATTTTTTCTATATATATATATTTTTTAGTTG